>MU735609.1:109867-173896 GCA_026770625.1 Nicotiana glauca
AGTCATCGTCCCCAAACAGACCCCTTAAACAGCTCTATCAACACCACCGTGGACCGCCGCCGAAAATCGCCCACGGCGGCGTCACATCTCCAAATTTCACCAAAATCACACCCCAGATTCCTCGTTTCTTCCTCTCTCTGAATCCATACTTCTTTTCCCTCGAATCACAGCCTAAACCCTCGAATCTTAGATTAAAGAAATTCCGGCCAAAGCGACACCTTGCCCAAACACCACTAAATTAACACCCCATGACCGCGTGGCCCTCCTCTACCCAACCCCCTTAACCCCGACCCTCGAATGTGCCTGGGACAGCTCGAATATTAATTTGAATATTTCCCAGCTAAAACCCTAATTGCCCCAAACTTCACTAATTTGATACCAAATGACCCCCTAACCTTCCTCGTAGTGACTTTGTTATCAGTGGAGTTTTAATTTTGCCGGTGAGGGTCGTGTTCAAATTTGATGATTTGACTGGAGTCTTGAAGCAAGTCAGTAAGTTTTCAAGTTTAGTTTCTTTTTATTTTCTTGGTGTTCACTGACCTTTCGGGATTGTGTAGCTTCTTAATGTTGTTTGGTGATAATCTTCAGTCTAAAATTAATAACTCTTTTTCAATTCTGTTTCATTTGGATCCTTATCTTATTGCTTCATGTTAGTTTAGGTGTTGATTAGTTATTCGTTGGGTTTGTTTCAATTTTGCTGTTTGAATAATGTCTTTTAAATTTAGATCTCAATTATAATTTTATTTAGTTAATAATCGTTTGAATGTTATCAATTATGATTAAGTTCAGTCGATGGTTAATCTTTTCAATTCTTAATATAGTTTAGTTCATCAGTAGTTGATCCCCTAGCTGTGTGTTTGGATTGTTGAAGTTTGTTAACTAGATAACCATAGGTAGGGGTTGGTTTAAGTAATTTTAAAGGCATTAAAGGGTAGTTTAGGTATTTGGTATTGGGTAGAATATGGTAGATCACACTAGAATAGTCTAGACCCTTCTAGAATAGGATTTTAGTTAATATTTCAGCAAACATAGGGGCTTACTTGTGTGACAAGTTAAAAAATAAGGGGCTAAAAGCTAAATGAGTAAGGACTAATAAGAAAAGAGAAAATCTGAAGTTTCCTTCACTCATGCCTATATAAGAGGCATTCCCATGCCTTCACTAAGAAGTTTTTGGCCATCAAAAAATTACCCCTCAAAAACACTCTCTCAATTCCAGATCTGAAAACTGGATTTCAAAACCCAAAAACCCAAAAATTCGAAAACAGAAGAAAATTCAAAAAAATACACTGTTTCATTGAACAATTTCAAATTTCTATCTACTGGATCACATTTTCCAGTTCCTTGTTTGTTGCTAGAAGTTCAGAAGTTTACTAGTTGATTTTGGTAAAGTTCTGGTGCTATTGAAAGTGTACAGTGATGCTGGGTTCATGTTATTCATCCTGATGCTGTGTTTGGCTGATTATATTAGTCTCTCTTAGTTTTAAAAGATAATTTTGTACTCCTAATTTATTCCTGGTTTGAAGCTGAGTGATTGTTGCTGTGTGTTGCCTGTTGTTATTGCTAATTTCTTCTCCTTCTCACTATATTATGCTCTCCAGGTACACAGCTGTATATTCAATGACTATGAGCTAAACGTGCTGGAATGAGTTTGTGAATGAAGCTATTGTAATAGTTGAATTCTATTTCAGTTTGTTCCCAGATCTGTGCATTCAGTTTTAGCTCAGGGATATTGTTTAAGTTTCGTTGTTTGGATGTTAATTGGACTATGGACTATCGTGATTTGGATTCGATGATGTTTGTTTTGTATTCCTCCATGTGAAAGTGTTAGTGGTAGTTAGTTTTGCAGTAGTTGACTCATATATGACAAGCACTGGTGCTCGTTTAATATTAGCTGATTCATATAGTTCTTCATTGGTTCTTCATTAGGAGATAATAGCTAGTGCTTGTTCAATTAGATTGAACATTTACATGAATTTACTTTGTTTAGCATATAGTAATTGAATTCAGGAGTGAAACTTGGACGGCAACAGCCTTAGTCTATGAATGTCATGCTTATTAGATTAGTTGAATTGAAAGTTAATTCTCACATTGGTTGTTTAAGTAAAATAGGAATTGGTTGTACAGTTATCTTCACATTAGACATGTTCGTAAATGAGAATAACTAAATACAAGTAATTGGAATTTGTAAGGAATCGACATTGTTTTGGGCTTCTGGCATACTTGATTTGTATTGGAATGTCACCTGGGCTTTAATATAAAATCAGGAAGAACACCCAAGCACTTGAGTAGTAAATTGCATTATTGAGTTGAATTGGTGATTAAATTATCTAGGTTGTCCATTAATGTTGAAATTGCAATCCCCCGAGTTGGCTTAGTGATTTGAGGTCTCCAAACGTGTTTTGGTCTATGGACTTGGGCCAGATAATTCTTGAAGTCTGATAGTGGACATAGCGGTTCGATGTGAGGACTTTGGTGGTGATTGGCGTTGGCATGCCCTGAATGTTGGTCGTTTGGGCCTGGGCCGCAGCCTGCAAAGGGTTGATTTCCGTTACATGTTGATTTACAATTCATACTCTTTGGGCTTCTATTGGATCCCCATGCATGTTTAGTTTAACCATTTATTAGTTGAATGAGGCTAATAATTTTAATTAATTAGGGGTTTTTTGGTTGTTCATTATTAGAGACAAAAAATCAAATAGAAAATCATAGTTTACTTCAGGTTTGACTTTTAAAATAATAAATGAGATGAGCCTCGCCTAATAAAATACATGAATTACGGGCCCTCAATAAATGGTTATAATCAAATACTTAGAATTCGGGAATGGCCGTTTAGCGAATTTCACGTCCTTCACTAAAGATAATAACAGTTAGACATTTTAGGCGCGCTTTTAATAAAATTACCTTCCTAAACTCGGGTGTGCATTTCCTGTGACCCAAATCAAATCCCAAAACATTGAATAAAGGGTGTTTAGGATTGAAGGTGCATTTCATGTGGCGCGATCCAAAGACACATTTTAAGTGACGTTTAACTTTCTTAAAAAATGAAATAATAAGCGGTTAAAAGTAAAATTGGCACATAGGTTCATAATGTATTAAAATCAGATAAATGAGATAAAAACGACAGTTGAGCGACCGTGCTAGAACCACGGAACCCGGGAATTCCTAACACTTTCTCCCGAGTTAACAGAATTCCTTACTCGGATTTCTAGTTCGCAGACTATTACCAGAGTCATATTTTCCTCGGTTCGGAATTCAACCGGTGATTTGGGACACCATTAATCTCCCAAGTGGTGACTCTGAATATTAATAATAAATCCCGTTTTGATTGTCCTTTTATTGGAAAAACTCCTTTATGCCCTTGCGGGTGTAGTGAAAAAGGAGGTGTGACAGCTCTGGCGACTCTGTTAGGGACAAGAACCCAGAACTTTAAGTTCAGGGTTCAGAATTCGAGCTTAGATAAATTGTTATAGTTGGATTTATCTGCTTTTGCTGCATGTTTCATGCCTTATGTGTTAAATGTTTTACCGCTTTAATATTTGTTGAATTGTATATAAATTGTCGCGAATCCCTCCCTCTTTCTAAATCTTCTACATCATGGAGAAGGGTGCACTTCGTGTAGCTTCTCTTCTGCTTAGAGTTTTTTTTCCAATTTAGAACGAGGTTTGGATAAGTTGCAAAGCCGGCAGAGCTTCTGCATCCCCGCTACGCTGCCCCCCCCCCCCTCCCGGCCCGAGTTGTCTGCTCGGGTAAGACATGTCTAGATCAATAAACCTACGGTTTAAATCTAGAAGAACAATAAACTCATGCCGGATCCTTAGTTGGACGCTTGTTTGCATCATGTGCATTTGACTTAGGGGACTCAACACAAGGGTTGGGTCCATCTAGGACAGGTAACCTGAATTGAATTGACCATCCTGATGCATCTTATGTGGTACTTGCGCATTTCTTTGCTCGGCTTTGCATGTTGACTGGATTGTATATAATGAGTGAAAAATTATGAAAAACAGGAGTGTTAGGACTAAGTGAGGATAACCTTTTGTTTGAAAAAAACCAATACCCAAATAGTGCCGAAATGCTGCCGGATTTTTAAAAAATGAAAAAGAAGAAAAAGAAAATTTTGAAAAATAGGAAGAAAATTGTTGTTCAAAGATACATTTGATTTTGGAAAATCCGCCCGAACTACGCTGGTTTGATTCTCATCGGGTGTGAGATACGTAGGCAACCCTCTTCGGGTCCAACCACCCCTTTGCAAATAGCCAAAATACCGATTTTTTTTATTTTTATCCAATAAGTCGGGTGATGCCATTCTTGCCTAAAATAAGCCCAATGTCCCCAAAGGACGCCGGGAGGCCGTTTTGCAAGAACAGCCACCCTGAGTCATTTTTAATGATTTGCAAGCACAGACTTAGAATCTTCCTCCCAGAAGTGTTAAAGGGTCGTATTCGCAAAACCAAGTCCTTGCTTTATAAATGAAGAATTGTTTTCCAAAAATAGCCAGTTTTCAAAATAAATACTTTTCAAATAAATGTACAGGATGACTTCAAGTAACATCGAAACCTTCTTAGTCTTGAGTGAGATCCTCTTGAGACTCCATATGTGGTGGTATGATCTAGGAAAAGGAAGCAGAGAGACTGTGGTCAAGATTTTGGGCGGCCTAGTTGATTTACTAAACATCAAACCGAGGAAGGATATCATTGAGGTACTAATAACATTTTGGGACCCGACCCGTAATGTATTCCGATTTTCAGATTTTGAACTCACACCTACATTAGAAGAGACCGTGGGATACGCGGGTCTCAACGGGAATCTTCGAGGTAGATACCCATTGGCCCCACGACCGGTAACCCTTCTTAGGTTTTAGGATTTGTTGAACATCAGCCGGGATATTCAGGACCCGCATCGTGCGGAAGGGTGTTGTACATCGTATTTCCTATATCACCGGTATGGTAACCCAAAAGGTTTCGAGGAACCCAACACCGGCTTGGCACATGCCAGAAATAAAGACAAATGGGAAGCTCGGCGGGGATTAGCCTTTATGGTAGCCTTTCTGGGAGTGGTGGTTTTTCCGAGAGAAGATGGTCACATAGACCTTGGCCTTGTAAGGATGCTAGATGTTACCACGAAAAAACCTACTAGCACAGTGGTTCCTCTGATCATAGCAGAAATATACCGAGCTTTGACCAAATGTCGGGAAGGCGGAAAATTATTTCAAGGTTGTAATTTGATCTTACAGTTGTGGATACAAGAACACCTCTGTCACCGCACAGGCTATATGAACTACGGTTTAACCGAGTTGAGTTGTATTGCAGAGTTCGGGACTCGGATGACAGGTATTGATTTCCCTTAAGGTACTGAGCCCTAGTCGTCATGCTTAAGATCCCTGACCGCAGATAAAGTTGAATGGGCTTATGGGTGGCTCCCTGCTACCGAAGCTGTATACACATCAGCAGAGGTCCCCTATATTCTTTTGATGGGTATCCGAAGCATGCAACCTTACGCTCCTTACCGGGTTTTGCAACAACTTGGGAGATTCCAGACAGTTCACAATGATGAAGACCTGAGTGAGCAAGTCATTGAGTTTGGCCCGAAGGCTACAATTCCTGAAGGCAGAATCCGAAATATATGGAATGAGTGCCGGTTCCTCAAGCCTAAAACCATAATACTGGACCAAGCTAGAGGCGAGGTAGATCCCAAGTTTCTGATATGGTTTGGCAAAAGATTTCAAATCCTAGAGAGACCCGCTAAAAGACCGCACGTGCTGCAATTTACCAATGGGGTCCATGTTCAATGGGATTGGCAAGCAAGGGAAAAGGAGTACCGAGCTAGAATAGGACAGTTGGAGCAACAGGTCCGGGACCTCCAATTTGACAAGAGTGTACAGGCTGCAGCCGACGAGGGTGATAAAAAGAAATTGGCTTAAGAGAACGAAGCACTCAAAGCCTAAATTAAGTAAATGAAAATAGATGTCAGGAACCAAGAAAGAAGTCCATCTGATGAAAGGTTGATCAAAGGGTTAAAGAGACAAATCTCGGACAGCCAAGAAGAATTAGAAAAATCCGAGGGAAATATGGCAAGGCTTCGGGCACAGTGGGCCAAGAAGACTGTGGAAAGATCCCATTTTGTACAACAATTGAAGAGAGACTACGAGGGAACCATCGCCAACATGAGGAGAAAAATGAATACTCTGGAAGAAAAAGCGACTCGTAGAGACAAAGAATTTCAGGCCGAGAGGGACCGTTGCTATGAGTCGATCGTCGAGATGCAAAGGGAAATAAAATTGCTAAATGACCTTCACCTCCAGGATTCCCAGGTACTAGAAGCCCGTACCCAACAGATAAGCCGACTTCGCCAAGAAAAGTGCCAAATCGGGGAAAGGATCCAAAACATTGCACACTATATTGTCAAGAGGTTCTAGGACGGTGAACGGATAGGTCATACCACTTTCTTTGCATCAGTGATGATATTTGTTCGACAGGTCATGAATGATTTGGAGTAATTGCAAAAGGGTCTTGCGCGCAGGCCCACGGCGATGCCGAATGATGCCCCGCGGGCCCCAGAATTTGAAGCTTTGATGTACTGCTATATTAGTCGAGTCTGCACTTTGTTTTAAGTCTTTTTAGTACCATCCTTTTTGAAAATGAAAAACAGATAGTCTGGTGGTTTTGTAATCATAGTTGTTATTAATGAAAATTTTAAAATTCCCAAAAAATTGTTCTTTATTTCATGCATTTAGTTTTGCACATATTGACAAGAACTACGCTTGGTCTAATTCATGTGGGGTCATGATACGTAAGCAATCTACATAGGATTCGACCATAACCAAAAAAAAAAGAAAGAAAAGAGAGGAAAAATAATGAAAAGGCAAAAGGAAAAGAAAAGAGCATAAAAATAAGAAAGAAAGGAAAAATCTAGAAAGGGAGAGAATAGGAACAGGAGAAGACAAAGGCAAGAGTGAAAAGAAGAAACAAAAGGAAAAAAAAGAGAAAAGAAAAAAAAAGAGAAAATAAAAAAACAAAAACAAAAACAAAAAACAACAAAGAAAGAGAAAGTTTACAATAGGAAATAAGGGAAAAGTCGGGATGACGCACGCGACCGATCAAAAGTTGTTACCAATATGTTAAATACCATAACACTAACGTGATGGTTTAATTTTGTCATCTCATTCCAGAAAGGTGGTTGGTATGTGGTTTTAAAGTGGTAATTTTCTTCGCAACACAAAGACAAAAGGCAATGGCAAACGACAATAGAACTGAGTTGGTTGATACCGGTTTCTGACATCAATTAGTTGAACGGGATAATGGGTTGGGTGAAGAGGCGCGGATGTTGAGACAACATGTGGCAGACATGTATCAGGTCTGGATAACTGGGAAGCCACCACCCCCGCCACCACCGATTTTTCCAGATGCTGCCTTCACCCAAGCTACAAACACAACACCAAATGATCCTCCATATCCTCTAGACACACCCGCTTATCACAATTTTCTCAGGTACCCTAGTAGATCCATCACTTATCTTCCAGTCATCTCTACCCAACATGGACCTCCTGTTATATCCAATACTCCCAACAATGAATACCCACTCAAAGCTCATAATGCCCAATATCAACCCTTAAAGGTTGCCCACACGGTCCTTGATTCCTACACGAAAAGCTACCAGGATGAGCCTCATGCTAGAAATGAAAAGATTACTAGAAGAGAAAGGCAATTTGGGATACCCAGGAAGTTGAAAAATCACAGAACGGTCTTTCAGGGAAAAGCGAGGAGTGGACGGCCAGGGCAGCATGCCTGTAGAGTTCAAAGTATCAAAATTTAACTTGTACGATGGGCGTGGAGATTCGATGGCCCACCTGAAGGCTTATTGCAACGAAATGAGGATTGTTGGAGAGAAAGATGATTTGATGATGGCATAATTCAGTGAAAGCCTAACGGGGGCAGCCTTGGACTGGCATACCCGTCAAGATTTTGATAAGTGGCTTATATTGGTTGACATGGCTCAAGACTTTGTCCGATACTTTCAATGAAAATTGAGTGTTACCTCAGATCGTTCCTCACTATCTAAGATGGAAAAGAGGCCGGAGGAAAGCTTTAATGAGTTTGGGCTCAAATGAAGGGAGCAAGCTTCTCGAGTTAGTCCTCCAATTAGCGAAGAAGAAATGGTCAAGTGTTTTCTACAGGCCCAGGGACCCACCTACTACAGTCATTTGATCCCGGCCCTGAGAAAGCCTTTCAATGATGTGTTAAAAATGGGGGAGCTAGTAGAAGAAGGAATCAAGTCAGGCAAAATCGTGAGTTGTTCGGAAGCCATTCAGAACATACCAATAAGCTTCGTTGGAAGGAAGAGGAACAGAAAAGACGATCTGATAGGTTTTCCTGATCAGCACCTCCAGCCTCGACATCGTCCTCGTGGTTATCCTTGTGCATCAGATGACCCTCCCCGACGCTACTTCTCTCCACCGAACTCCCAAAGTCGCCCATCACATTCCTAGTACCCAGGTCCTCAAAATGCCCAGCTACCCCTGCGAGCTTACCAAGAACACCCCGAATCAGGCTTTCGGCCCAATCCAGCCTTTAAGGATGAGGGGTTATAGAAGAAGAAAACATTCACTCCATTGGGGGAATCGTACGCCAGTCTATTCCAGCGGTTAAAGACATTGGACATGTTGAAGACGATTCAGATAAAAGCACCGAACCCTCTCCCAAAGAAGTTCGATCTTTCTCAAAAGTGCACATACTGATCAGGTGCCCGGGGGCACGACACAGAGATATGTTGGAATCTAAAGAATGCAATTCAGAAGCTTATTGATGCAGGCGACATTGTCGTGCAAAGTCCCGATGCAGCAAACACTGGCCAAAATCCAGATCCTGTGCATAATGAGATGCATATGGTGGGTATGATTGATCGTGAGAATGAGACGGCAGCAAAAACCCAGAAGCAGTTTGCTCCGTACAACGTAATGAAGACTTGTGAAAATTCTATCAGTCTTGGCATGAAATTCAGTGGCTAAGACGACGTGCTTGGTAATTGGGAAGACGCTCCATATCTTGGAGTTTTGGTGGTTTATTTTGTTGTCATTTCTATTGTTGGGGTTATATCAGGGTTATAATTCGGATATTGTCTTGTGACTCAAACCCTTCTATCCTTTCACTTTGCCTTATTCTTCTAGTCGTAGTAGCTTGTGTAGTGCTGTCTTGGCTTGTTCAAGGGATGTAACTCTAGTCTAGTTTGCTTGTTTTGTTTTTTAAACCCTTTCACCGCCAGTCTAATGCAATTCTCTGTTCCCCGCCATTTCTAGTCATTTTATTTAGTTCCCTTCTCCTTTTACAATTCTTTTCATGCTGGTTCTGGTGACATGACATGGACACATAAGTCTCAGCCTGGTTTTAAAAGTCAGTTTAGTAATGAAGCAGTGAAACAATGATGAAAATGTAAGGATATTCGAGGGAAATAAGTAAAGGCATTTTGAGATCACTTCGAGCCCAAGGCAAGTGAAACTGGGGGCATATAGAACATAAAGAAATACTGTCGAAATGCATCATCGGCAAGTTTGTACCAAGTTTACAGGGGCCATTCGTGACACCACGTTTGTTGCCCTAATCGACAAATACAGAAGGCAAATATGAGAATATGGTTATTAATTCTGGTGCAATCAAAGATGTTACGTATGTTTTCCTCATAATTGTTTAATTGTGTAGTTTGTACTGGTCATGTTTTGGAGATTGGAATGACGAAGGCATTTTGTTATGCTATCCAAACACTTTATCCTTTGTTACCCCTTTGAGCCTTGGTTGTTTTCTTGCATACCCCTTTTTCGGAATCAATGATAAAACTCGTAAGCCCGAGCGGGAAAAGTAAGTGGAAAAATAAGTGAAAAACAGTGAAAAGAAAAGAAAAAGAGAAATGGAAAGAAAAGAAAAGATAAAAGAAAAGGAGAAGAAGAGAAAGAAACAAAAAGGAAGAAAAGAAAAGAAAAGAAAAAGCAAAGAAAAGAAAAGAGAAGGAAAAGAGAGGAAAAGAAAATGGATGAAAGGACAGACCGCAACAACAAAATTAGTCGCCTGAACTACGTTTGACTTGATCCCGAAAGGGTACGTACGCAGCCTCTCTCCGAGGTTTAGTCGTACCAAATAAAAGTCCCTAAAAAGGAAACTGGGGCAGAAGTTATGGTAGTTATGGCAAATCTGATTCCAAAAGTTGTAATTGTGAGCCCATGATGAAATTGTTTTGAGCTTTGATACCCTTCTTTCTATGCCAATCCAAAAGCCTGCATTACGGCCGAAAGAAAGACCTTTTGATCAGTCTTCAAGAAATGCCGAGTCAAGCGAGCAGAGGAGAATCATATCAGGGGCAACACTCCAGTCCAAACGAAGGAAATGAAGAATGAAAGAGTCTTGTTGATGAGACCGCCACGGGTACCGCGAGACGATGAAAGCTGAGAGAAATCAAAATGAGAGAGTCTTAATGGTGAAAACTTTCACGGGAACCATAAGGCGACAGTGAGTTGAGAGAAAAACCAAAATGAGAGAGGCTTGATGGTGGAAACCCTACGGGCGCCACAAGTCAAATAAGGATTGTGAATCAGATCGGGTAAGTAGAGCATTGAAGCCCAGTTTCACGGCGAAAAGTTACAACAAGCGCTGAACATCATATTTGCTAAACAGAGTAGGTTGCAGGTGCATATCAAGGTCCCTAGAGTCGGTATCCACATCTGATGGTTTGCTACTTTGTAGGTTTCTTGTTAGGAATCGTCTCTTTCCATTATCCTTTACTCTATTCGTCCCACCTTGTTTTACTCCATCTTCCTGGGTCGGTTGTTCAAAACAAGTGAGAAATGACTTCAAAATCTGCCTCCAACTCTCTAATTGCACAAAACAGAATCTGTTTAGCACATCAAAATGTCAAAAGTCGGGAATTAACAACAAGCGCACTGAGCTGGTAACAATCAACATGCTTTGGGATTTGTTTGAAATTCAAAGGCTTGGTATATATCAATTCATGGACAATGCAACAGAACGAATGTGGGCTAGGGTGAACGGATCAAAGGTATTTTCTGTGATAAGATTGACAAAAAGGGTGGTAAACCAGTGACCAGTAAGATCTTCCAAGAAGAAATCAAAGTTATCATGACTAGAGATAGAGCAATAGACCTCTAGGCCAGAGCTAGTGGTTTGAGTCAAGAAAGAACATCATGCACACTGAGTTTGGTAACAACTAATATGCTTTAGGGATCATGTGAAACACAAAGGTTCGGTAGATGTCGGTTCAGGAGCAATGCAATAAATAGAAAGTATAGGGTCAAACGAGAAGAGGTATTTCCTGGGTTAAGGTTTACAAAGAAAGTGGTATGTCAAGGAACAAGTAGGGTTTTCGAATGGAAATCAGTTATCATGAAGTGTGAAGGAACAATAAACTCAAGGCCGAAGCCAGTGGTTATGACAAGAAAGAACATCATATACACAAAGTGGGGACAATAGACATGTCGTGGGATTCATATGAGACATGAGGATTGGGGAGATGGCAGTTCATGCAACGCAACAAATAGAGGATATCGGGTTGCCCTCAAAGTTCAAGGCCACAAACCAACAACCACATTTTAAACTCACAAGTTTTCTTTGTTTGAAACAGGGAAAAAGCAGCGCAAGAAAGTTGGAAGAAAAGAGAGGAAAAGAAAAAAGAAAAGGGAAGAAGAGGAGAGCCGACAAAAGGGAAGTTTCCCAAATCTTTGCCTTTGCGTGTCTTGTTAGTATGCACAAAATGCTGCCATTTCTTTTCACATTTTTCCTCCTAGGATAAAAGGCCTAGTCCGATGGATTGTTCTGCAAATCTAAATCTTAGTCTGACGAATCTTTCTCCTAATATAGACGACCTAATCTGATGAATTTTCTCCTAGGATTAACATCTTAGTCTGAGGAATCTTTCTCCTAAGATAGAAAAAATAAACCTAGTCTAAGGACCCGTCTCATAGGATCAAAATCTTAGTGTGATGAATCTTTCTCCTAAGATAACAAAAAAAAGCATAGTCTGATGAATCTTCTCCTATTGTCGAACCCTTAGTCTGAGGAGTCTCTCTCCTCAGATAGAAAACCTAGTCTGATAAAACGTTTTCCTAAGATAACAAGATAACAAAAACCTAGTCCAATGAATTTTCTCCTAGGGTCTGCATATTAGTCTGATAGATCGTTCTCTTAAAATAAAAAACCTAGTCTGATGAATTTTCTCCTAGGATAAAAATCTTAGGAAAATAGTTTAATCACAGGAGGCGTACGGGCCAATCAAGTCTTTAGTTTTACTCTCACCGTCGCATTACTAGCTTAGGTAACAATTCACAAGTTTACCCAGCCACCAAACTGGGGCAGAAAATTTTCTTTGTTTGTCTATTTTGTTGCAGTCAGGAGCCCACCTGGAGAATAAGGGAATTCTTTTCACGTTCAGCATTCGGGAGCCCACCTGGAGAACAAGGGAATACTTTTCAAGTTTCAGCAGGCAGGCGCCCACCTGGAGAACAAAGGAAGTACAATTCAATTTTAGCTTTTAATTTTTAATTTTGATAACATGTTCTACCTAGTTACCAAACTGGGACAGAAAATTTTCTTTGTTTGTCTATTTTGTTGCAGTCAGGAGCCCACCTGGAGAATAAGGGAATTCTTTTCACGTTCAGCATTCGGGAGCCCACCTGGAGAACAAGGGAATACTTTTCAAGTTTCAGCAGGCAGGCGCCCACCTGGAGAACAAAGGAAGTACAATTCAATTTTAGCTTTTAATTTTTAATTTTGATAACATGTTCTACCTAGTTACCAAACTGGGACAGAAAATTTTCTTTGTTTGTCTATTTTGTTGCAGTCAGGAGCCCACCTGGAGAATAAGGGAATTCTTTTCACGTTCAGCATTCGGGAGCCCACCTGGAGAACAAGGGAATACTTTTCAAGTTTCAGCAGGCAGGCGCCCACCTGGAGAACAAAGGAAGTACAATTCAATTTTAGCTTTTAATTTTTAATTTTGATAACATGTTCTACCTAGTTACCAAACTGGGACAGAAAATTTTCTTTGTTTGTCTATTTTGTTGCAGTCAGGAGCCCACCTGGAGAATAAGGGAATTCTTTTCACGTTCAGCATTCGGGAGCCCACCTGGAGAACAAGGGAATACTTTTCAAGTTTCAGCAGGCAGGCGCCCACCTGGAGAACAAAGGAAGTACAATTCAATTTTAGCTTTTAATTTTTAATTTTGATAACATGTTCTACCTAGTTACCAAACTGGGACAGAAAATTTTCTTTGTTTGTCTATTTTGTTGCAGTCAGGAGCCCACCTGGAGAATAAGGGAATTCTTTTCACGTTCAGCATTCGGGAGCCCACCTGGAGAACAAGGGAATACTTTTCAAGTTTCAGCAGGCAGGCGCCCACCTGGAGAACAAAGGAAGTACAATTCAATTTTAGCTTTTAATTTTTAATTTTGATAACATGTTCTACCTAGTTACCAAACTGGGACAGAAAATTTTCTTTGTTTGTCTATTTTGTTGCAGTCAGGAGCCCACCTGGAGAATAAGGGAATTCTTTTCACGTTCAGCATTCGGGAGCCCACCTGGAGAACAAGGGAATACTTTTCAAGTTTCAGCAGGCAGGCGCCCACCTGGAGAACAAAGGAAGTACAATTCAATTTTAGCTTTTAATTTTTAATTTTGATAACATGTTCTACCTAGTTACCAAACTGGGACAGAAAATTTTCTTTGTTTGTCTATTTTGTTGCAGTCAGGAGCCCACCTGGAGAATAAGGGAATTCTTTTCACGTTCAGCATTCGGGAGCCCACCTGGAGAACAAGGGAATACTTTTCAAGTTTCAGCAGGCAGGCGCCCACCTGGAGAACAAAGGAAGTACAATTCAATTTTAGCTTTTAATTTTTAATTTTGATAACATGTTCTACCTAGTTACCAAACTGGGACAGAAAATTTTCTTTGTTTGTCTATTTTGTTGCAGTCAGGAGCCCACCTGGAGAATAAGGGAATTCTTTTCACGTTCAGCATTCGGGAGCCCACCTGGAGAACAAGGGAATACTTTTCAAGTTTCAGCAGGCAGGCGCCCACCTGGAGAACAAAGGAAGTACAATTCAATTTTAGCTTTTAATTTTTAATTTTGATAACATGTTCTACCTAGTTACCAAACTGGGACAGAAAATTTTCTTTGTTTGTCTATTTTGTTGCAGTCAGGAGCCCACCTGGAGAATAAGGGAATTCTTTTCACGTTCAGCATTCGGGAGCCCACCTGGAGAACAAGGGAATACTTTTCAAGTTTCAGCAGGCAGGCGCCCACCTGGAGAACAAAGGAAGTACAATTCAATTTTAGCTTTTAATTTTTAATTTTGATAACATGTTCTACCTAGTTACCAAACTGGGACAGAAAATTTTCTTTGTTTGTCTATTTTGTTGCAGTCAGGAGCCCACCTGGAGAATAAGGGAATTCTTTTCACGTTCAGCATTCGGGAGCCCACCTGGAGAACAAGGGAATACTTTTCAAGTTTCAGCAGGCAGGCGCCCACCTGGAGAACAAAGGAAGTACAATTCAATTTTAGCTTTTAATTTTTAATTTTGATAACATGTTCTACCTAGTTACCAAACTGGGACAGAAAATTTTCTTTGTTTGTCTATTTTGTTGCAGTCAGGAGCCCACCTGGAGAATAAGGGAATTCTTTTCACGTTCAGCATTCGGGAGCCCACCTGGAGAACAAGGGAATACTTTTCAAGTTTCAGCAGGCAGGCGCCCACCTGGAGAACAAAGGAAGTACAATTCAATTTTAGCTTTTAATTTTTAATTTTGATAACATGTTCTACCTAGTTACCAAACTGGGACAGAAAATTTTCTTTGTTTGTCTATTTTGTTGCAGTCAGGAGCCCACCTGGAGAATAAGGGAATTCTTTTCACGTTCAGCATTCGGGAGCCCACCTGGAGAACAAGGGAATACTTTTCAAGTTTCAGCAGGCAGGCGCCCACCTGGAGAACAAAGGAAGTACAATTCAATTTTAGCTTTTAATTTTTAATTTTGATAACATGTTCTACCTAGTTACCAAACTGGGACAGAAAATTTTCTTTGTTTGTCTATTTTGTTGCAGTCAGGAGCCCACCTGGAGAATAAGGGAATTCTTTTCACGTTCAGCATTCGGGAGCCCACCTGGAGAACAAGGGAATACTTTTCAAGTTTCAGCAGGCAGGCGCCCACCTGGAGAACAAAGGAAGTACAATTCAATTTTAGCTTTTAATTTTTAATTTTGATAACATGTTCTACCTAGTTACCAAACTGGGACAGAAAATTTTCTTTGTTTGTCTATTTTGTTGCAGTCAGGAGCCCACCTGGAGAATAAGGGAATTCTTTTCACGTTCAGCATTCGGGAGCCCACCTGGAGAACAAGGGAATACTTTTCAAGTTTCAGCAGGCAGGCGCCCACCTGGAGAACAAAGGAAGTACAATTCAATTTTAGCTTTTAATTTTTAATTTTGATAACATGTTCTACCTAGTTACCAAACTGGGACAGAAAATTTTCTTTGTTTGTCTATTTTGTTGCAGTCAGGAGCCCACCTGGAGAATAAGGGAATTCTTTTCACGTTCAGCATTCGGGAGCCCACCTGGAGAACAAGGGAATACTTTTCAAGTTTCAGCAGGCAGGCGCCCACCTGGAGAACAAAGGAAGTACAATTCAATTTTAGCTTTTAATTTTTAATTTTGATAACATGTTCTACCTAGTTACCAAACTGGGACAGAAAATTTTCTTTGTTTGTCTATTTTGTTGCAGTCAGGAGCCCACCTGGAGAATAAGGGAATTCTTTTCACGTTCAGCATTCGGGAGCCCACCTGGAGAACAAGGGAATACTTTTCAAGTTTCAGCAGGCAGGCGCCCACCTGGAGAACAAAGGAAGTACAATTCAATTTTAGCTTTTAATTTTTAATTTTGATAACATGTTCTACCTAGTTACCAAACTGGGACAGAAAATTTTCTTTGTTTGTCTATTTTGTTGCAGTCAGGAGCCCACCTGGAGAATAAGGGAATTCTTTTCACGTTCAGCATTCGGGAGCCCACCTGGAGAACAAGGGAATACTTTTCAAGTTCCGCAATCAGGAGCCCAACTGGAAAACAAGGGAATACTTTTTAAGTTTCAGCAGTCAGGCGCCCACCTGGAGAACGAGGGAAGTACAATTCAATTTTAGCTTTTAATTTTTAATTTTGATAACATGTTGTACCTAGTTACCAAACTGGGACAGAAAATTTTCTTTGTTTGTCTATTTTGTTCCAGTCAGGAGCCCACCTGGAGAACAAGGGAAAACTTTTCAAGTTTCAGTAGTCAGGAGCCCACCTGGAAAACAAGGGAATGTTTTTCAAGTTTTAGCAGTCAGGCGCCCACCTAGAGAACAGGGGAAGTACAATTCAATTTTTGCTTTTAATTTTTAATATTTGATAACATGTTGTAACCAGTTACCAAACTGGGGCCGAAAATTTTCTTTATTTGTCTATTTTGTTGTAGTCAGGAGCCCACCTTGAGAACAAGGGAATACTTTTCAAGTTCATCAATCAGGAGCCCACCTCGAGAGCAAAGGAATACTTTTCAAGTTTCAGTAGTCAGGCAACCACCTGGAGAACAAAGGAAGTACAATTTAATTTTAGCTTTTAATTTTTAATATTTGATAACATGTTGTACCCAGTTACCAAACTGGGGTAGATAATTTTCTTTGTTTGTCTATTTTGTTGCAGTCAGGAGGCCACTTGGAGAATAAAGGAATACTTTTCAAGTTTCAGCGGTAAGGCGCCCACCTGGAGAACAAGGGAAGTAAAATTCAATTTTAGTTTTTAATTTTTAATATTTGATAACATGTTGTACCCAGTTACCAAACTGGGGCAAAAAAATTTTCTTTGTTTGTCTATTTTGTTACAGTCAGGAGCCCACCTGGAGAACAACGGAATACTTTTCAAGTTTCAGCGGTCAGGCGCCCACCTGGAGAACAAGGGAAGTACAATTCAATTTTAGTTTTTAATTTTTAATATTTGATAACATGTTTTACCCAGTTACCAAACTGGGACAGAAAATTTTCTTTGTTTGTCTATTTTGTTGCTGTTAGGAGCCCACCTGGAGAACAAGGGAATACTTTTTAAGTTCAGCAATCAAGAGCCCTCCTGGAGAACAAGGGAATACTTTTCAAGTTCAGCAATCAGGAGCCCGCCTGGATAACAGAGGAATACATTTTTAAGTTTTGAAGTCAGGAGCCCGCCTGGATAACAGAGGAAAACATTTTCAAGTTTTGGAATCAGGAGCCCGCCTGAAAACAGAGGTATTCACAATTCGAGTTTTAGTTTCCAATTCTTATTAGTGTCCGGTAACCTGTACCCAGTTTCCAAACTGGTGCAGAAAGTCTTCTTTGTTTGTCTATTTTGTGAAATCAGAATCCCCCTGGAGAATAGGAGAATCCATTTCAAGCTTTGAAGTCGGGAGCCCACCCGTACAACAAGGGAATAAATCTAGTCCAAATTCAGCAGTTGAGAGCCCACCCGCATAACAAGGGATTATAGTCAACTTCGAATTCAGAAGTCGGGAGCCCCCCCGCATAACACGGGAATACATTCAAGTTCAAATTCAGCAGTCGGGAGCCTACCCGCATAACAAGGGAATACATTCAAGTTCAAATTCAGAAGTCGGGAGCCCACCCGTACAACAAGGGAATACATTCAAGTTCAAATTCAGCCGTCGGGAGCCCACCTGTACAACAAAGGAATACATACAAGTCCAAGTTCAGAAGTTGGGAGCCCACCCGTACAACAAGGTAATACATTCAAGTTCAGCAATTTGAAGAGAAGGAACAACATCTCAGTTTGTAATTTGAAGTGGCAATAATGGATTTCCAAGAGAATACAAGACAACAAGGCAACAGGAAGTACAAGGACAAGTCTGAAGACTTTAGATAGGATTTCTTGTAATTCATAGATCATAGCTTAGTTTAGCTTCTTTTATTTTGACATGGTGTAATAAGGGAGGTCAGCAAGCAGTAGCAACAACAATTTCAGTAAAATCACAGCTCCTAGTAGTCCCAGCTACTAGACACTCCCGAACTATACTGACCTGATTCCTGTTTAGCCCAGGATATGTAGGCAACCTCCGAAGCGTGGTGCGGTCAAAACTTTTCAAAAATGCTTCACACGAAATATTCAAATGGGCAAAAATCGCCCATTTCTGCTCACTTATCTTTGCACGAAAACTTTTCGTGTTTTCGGGCAAAATGGGCAGCTGTGAGCACGTGATTTTTCCCCTATATATGAATTATTCCCAAAATGCAAATAAAATAATTTCTTTATTATTTTACAGTTTTTGTGAATTTTCCTATTGTCTTTAGGTAAGTGTTGCATTTTATTTATGCATTTTAATTTATATAAAAATAAAAAATACACTTGGCATTTGTTTGGGATTTAATTTCATATTTGTAGTATTAATTAGTAGTAAAATTGTTTACATATAAAGAAAATGATAGAAATGGTTCTTTGCACTTTTATTTTTCAATTCGTAGAATTTGTTTTCAATTTTAGCTTAAAATTAGAAAATAGGTAATTTTGAAAATTAAGAAATATAATTTTAGAGTCCATTTGGTCTTTGACTTTTTATTTGTCATTTTAACAAAAATAAAAATAAATAAATATAAAACAAGAAAAAGAGAAGTAAAAAAAGAAAAAAGGAAAAGAAAACAAATTAAAAAGAGTGGTCTTTATTAGATACCCAATTTGGGCCAATTTTGATAGATTCCGCCGGCCCAAATCAATTACCCATGCTAAAATCACCCCAGCCCAGACCCCTTCCTCAACGGTCCAAACATTTGTCCCTTCAAAACGGTGCCATTTGGGTGACAATCTATCCGAGCCATCTAGGATAGTTAATCCAACGGTTTGGAACCCTGGGTCTATTAAGTAAAATAGTGTCGTGTAACCCCCCCACCCTCCAGTCATCGTCCCTAAACACACCCCTTAAACAGCCCGTGTAACACTACTGTGGACCGCCGCCGGAAATCGCCCACGGCGGCGGCACATCTCCTTATGCCACCAAAATCACACCCCAGATTCCCTGTTCCTTCCTCTCTCCGAATCCATACTTCTTTTCCCTCGAATCACAGCCTAAACCCTCAAATCTTAGATCAAAGAAATCCTGGCCAAAGCGTCACCTTGCCCAAACACCACCAAATTAACACCCCATGACCGCCTGGCCCTCCTCTACCCAACCCCCTTAACCCCGACCCTTGAATGTGCCTAGGACCACTCGAATATTAATTTGAATATTTCCCGGACAAAACCCTAATTGCCCCAAACTTCACTAATTTGATACCAAATGACCCCCTATCCTTCCTCGTACTGACTTGGTCATCAGTCGAGTTTTAATTTTGCTGGAGGGGGTCGTGTTCGAATTTGGCGATTTGACTGGAGTCTTGAAGCGAGTCAGTAAGTTTTCAAGTTTAGTTTCTTTTTATTTTCTTGGTGTTCACTGACCTTTCATGATTGTGTAGCTTCTTAATGTTGTTTGGTAATAATCGTCAGTCTAAAATTAATAACTCTTTTTCAATTCTGTTTCATTTGGATCCTTATCTGATTGATTCATGTTAGTTTAAGTGTTGATTAGTTATTCGTTGGGTTTGTTTCAATTTTGCTGTTAGAATAATTTCTTTTAAATTTAGATCTCAATTATAATTTTGTTTAGTTAATAATCGTTTAAATGTTATTAATTCTGATTAAGTTCAGTCGGTGATTAATCTGGTTTCAATTCTTTGATTAATATAGTTTAGTTCATCAGTAGTTGATCTCCTGGCTATGTGTTTGGATTGTTGAAGTTTGTTAACTAGATAACCATAGACAGGGGTTGGTTTAAGTAATTTTAGAGGCATTAAAGGGCAGTTTAGGTATTTGATATTGGGTAGAATATGGTAGATCACACTAGAATAGTTTAGACCATTCTAGAATAGGATTTTAATGAATATTTCAGCAAACATAGAGACTTATTTGTGTGACAAGTTAAAATAAGGGGCTAAAAGCTAAATGAGTAAGGACTAATAAGAAAAGAGAAACTCTGAAGTTTCCCTCACTTATGCCTATATAAGAGGCATTCCCATGCCTTCACTAAAAAGTTTTTGGCCATCAAAAAATTACCCCTCAAAAACATTCTCTAAATTCCAGATCTGAAAACTAGAACTCAAAACTCAAAAACCCAAAAAATAAAAATCAGAAGAAAATTCAAAAAAATATACTGTTTCATTGAACAATTTCAAATTTCTGTCTACTGGATCACATTTTCCAGTTCCTTGTTTGTTGCTAGAAGTTTAGAAGTTTACTAGGTGATTTTGGTGAAGTTCTGGTGCTATTGAAAGTGTACAGTGATGCTGGGTTCATGTTATTCATCCTGATGCTGTGTTTGGCTGATTATATTAGTCTCTCTTGGTTTTAAAAGATCATTTTGTACTCCTGATTCATTCCTGGTTTGAAGCTGAGTGATTGTTGCTGTTTGTTGCCTGTTGCTATTTCTAATTTCTTCTCCTTCTCACTACATTCTGCTCTCTAGGTACACAATTGTATATTCAATGACTATGAGCTAAACCTGCTGAAATGAGTTAGTGAATGAAGCTATTGTAATAGTTGAATTCTATTTCAGTTTGTTCCCAGATCTGTGCATTCAGTTTTAGCTTAGGGATATTGTTTAAGTTTTGTTGTTTGGATGTTAATTGGACAATGGACTGTCGTGATTTGGATTCGATGATGTTTGTTTTGTTTTCCTCCAAGTGAAAGTGTTAGTGGTAGTTAGTTTTGTTGTAGTTGACTCATATATGACAAGCACTGGTGCTCGTTTAATATTAGCTGATTCATATAGCTCTTCATTGGTTCTTTAGTAGGAGATAATAGCTAGTGCTTGTTTAATTAGATTGAACATTTACATGAATTTACTTTGTTTAGCATACAGTAATTGAATTCTGGAGTGAAACTTGGACGGTAGCAGCCTCAGTCTATGAATGCCATGCTTATTAGATTAGTTGAGTTGAAAGTTAATTATCACATTGGTTGTTTAAGTAAAATAGGAATTGGTTATACTGTTATCTTCACATTAGACCTTTTCGTAAATGAGAATAACTAAAAACAAGTAATTGGAATTTGTAAGAAATCGACACTGTTTTGGGTTTCTAGCATACTTGATTTGTATTGGAATATCACATGGGCTTTAATATAAAATTAGGAAGAAAACCCAAGCACTTGAGTAGTAAATTGCATTATTAAGTTGAATTGGTGATTAAAATTGTCTAGGCTGTCCATTAAAGTTGAAATTGGAATCCCCCGAGTTTGCTTAGATTTTTGAGGTCTCCAAATGTGCTTTGGTCTATGGACTTGGGCCAGAAAGTTCTTGAAGTCTGATCGTGGGCATGGGGGTTCGATGTGAGGACTTTGGTGGTGATTGGCCTGGGCATGCCCGGAATGTTGGTCGTTTGGGCCTGGGCCGCAGCCTACGAAGGGTTGATTTCCGTTACATGTTGATTTACAATTCATACTCTTTGGGCTTCTGTTGGAGCCCCACGCATGTTTAGTTTAACCATTGATTAGTTGAATGAGGCTAATAATTTTAATTAATTAGGTTTTTTTTTGTTGTTCATTATTAGAGACAAAAAATCAAATAGAAAATCATAGTTTGCTTCAGGTTGGACTTTTAAAACAATAAATGAGATGAGCCTCGCTAAATAAAATGCATAAATTGCGGGGCCCTCAATAAATAGTTATAATAAAATACTTAGAATTCGGGAATGGTCGTTTAGTGAATTTCACGGTCTTCCCTAAAGATAATAACACGTTACACATTTTAGGCACACTTTTAATAAACTTACCTTTCTAAACTCGGGTGTGCATTTCATGTGACCCAAATCAAATCCCAAAACGTTGAATAAAGTGTGTTTAGGATTGCGGGTGCATTTCATGTGGCGCGATCCAAAGACACATTTTAAACGATGTTCAACTTTCTTAAAAAACTAAATAATAAGCGGTTAAAAGTAAAATAGGCACATAGGTTCATAATGTAAAAAAATCAGATAAATATGCTAAACATGACAGTTGAGTGACCGTGCTAGAACTACGGAACCTTGGAATGCCTAACACCTTCTCCTGGGTTAATAGAATTCCTTACTCGGATTTCTGGTTCGCGGACTGTTAACAGAGTCATATTTTCCTCGGTTCGGGATTCAACCGGTGACTTGGGAAACCATTAATCTCCCAAGTGGAAACTCTGAATATTAATAATAAATCCCGTTCCGATTGTCCTTTAATTGGAAAAACTCCTTTATGCCCTTGCGTGTGTAGTGAAAAAGGAGGTATGACAGTCTCCACATAGATGGGGGCGCTATGGTGGGTGTGGAAGTGGCCATTTGTGGAGTTTTGGTGTTCTTTGATGAGCAGCGTGATGTTATTTGAGGTATGGCAAGTGTTGCATTGTGTCTTTAGTGGAAAGACATGGGGAGCGGGATAATTTTGTTGCTTTGGGATGTTTTGGATGGGTGTAGGGTTTTGAGTAATGGGAAAGGTGATATCCGTGGTGCTGATCGAGAATGACAAACTGGCCAAATTTCAAACCTGGTCGAGCTTTTCCTGGAACTTTAGCAATTTTCATTCAAGCTGGGATACATTTTCCTTAGGAACCCGAGTACCATGACCATTATTGTCCTCTACCCGTTCAGTGGAATTCTCCTTTATAACACTATTCAAATCTTCCATCTTGCCTTTGTTCTTGTTCTCAACAAGAGTTAGAGGAGGAGCGGGTGGAGGGCCTTTGGATCTTGTGGAATAGGATGATGTTGCCAGAGTGCTCGAACTAAACTTTGGGGAGGGGAATAACAAACAAAAAAGGTAACCAAGTTAGTTGGGATCATGAAAAGTATTGCATTATTTAAACACATAATGTGGTAATGTAAATCACGTCCTAATTTGGGACCTCTTTGTGCCCGAGGTAGGCCTAACGACAAATTAATTTGGAGAGCTCAAGATGCTAAATGCCTCATTTTATTGATAGAATATAAGACGAATCCCAAATTGACACTATAATAAAAGTCACTAATGGCCCTTGGCTTATTACATTTCTTATAGCGAAAAGGTAAAATCCTATCTACTTGGTCCCTGAAGGACCTTCCCCAGATTCGGCATCCTTGGCTCCGTCGAATAGCTTCCCTAGCTCGCGAAATCCCAGCAATAGGTAGGCTCTTGCTAGATGTCTGCCCATTTTGGCAGTCTTCGACCGTCTCGAGAAACTTCCTTTCCAATTCCACTATCCCTCGCACCAAGTATGCCAGTCGCTTATTGTCACTGACAACCATGTCTTTCTACTCCTCAATAAGCTTTTGGTTGGCTTTTTCTATCTCACGGTGTTCATCTTCTTATTCCTCGATCCTCTTGCACAGTTGATTGTATTTGACTTGTTCTTTAGCATTTTCGTCTATGATCTTGTGGCCTCGAACAAACCCAGGATGGCCAAGACAACTATGATTATCCTCCAACCAACCTAAATAGTAGGGAGTGAAACCAGCATGGTATCTGTCTGGCTCGATGGTATCCCTCCCCATGACGGTCCTGCAGTGCCACATATGATGAGCTTGGCACTTGTAAAGACTATCATCATCCTAGAAGTCAGCCCAGGAGTGACTTATCTTGTTGACCCTAGGTACAACCTGCTTCCTACCAGCTTGCCTCATAACCCGAAGAGGGACGTAAGGGCACCCAGTGCCTCACCTATCCTTGCGTACCAACTTGCAACTAAGGGACTCTAAATATATGATGTCATACTTTTGGTCATGGGCCGCATTGCAAGACGATAGAGAATGCTGACTAAATATCAATATAAAAATTAAAACATATTCAAAAACGAGTTGGGGTAGTTAAAGGTACCGTATGAGTTTTGTGGGGATAAAATAAAGTGCTACTGGGAAGGCAGTCAAAATATCAGTTCAGAAGTAACCATACAAGCACAGGGGCATGGAAGTAAGGAACTACGGACAATTATAGGCACGGAAGGACATCAAAAGGTCCGTAATAAGCTCACAGATTTACGAGAGTCAAGGGTTCTCCCAAAGTGCTACAACGAAAAATTAGCTGAGGAGATAAGAAAGAAGGCTTCTGCCTAAGCACAACAACCTAAAGAGGAAATGTTCGTGTTATAATAATCTGGCAACAACATTTTTAGCATTCCGAAGGAAAGTGGCACCTACTGTGGCTAATTAATGGGAAGTAAGAATTAAAAGTAATATTCGAAATCATATGAGTTTTATTGAAACACTGTCAAGTGCGGGCACCAAGATAAGCTAAGTATGGACGCAACTTGGGGCAGAAAGACCAAGAAAAGTAATTGCACATGTTTGAAGAAAGTTGAGATGGAATGAAAAGAATTATTCGATCAATGATCCAGAGTTAGTACATTACGGATACACTCGAGATTTTGGATCATTATCCAGGCAGTATATTTGTTGATAATCATACAGCCATAGAAGACTCCAACATAAGTTAAACAAAAAAAGAATTGAGCCCAAGGCATAGACAAAGGATTTAATTGTTAGAAGATCGTGTCATGGATATTCCATAACGCCCATGAAAGGCTAAGGTAATAACTGATACCATGAGCCACATATCGGAAGATATCTTAAGCCTACATAAAGGCTGATTGTCATGCCCCGAACTTGGGGGGGCATGACGAAAGTGGTATCAGAGCAGTTCTCTCCTAAGGAGTCTACAAGCCGTGGACTTTTTTTATGGGTGCGTCGTGCACCACACTTATAAGCCGGAGGCTACAGGTCATTTAGGATTGTTACTCTTTTTTCTTACTCTAGATCGTGTGGTAGAGCTTACTTATAAGAATTCAAATTCTAATTTTTTATTATTCATAATAAGACAATACCTACATCTGGAATGAAGGTAGAAAGAGAGATAGTTGTGGATGAGCTGAGTTAGAGGAATTGGATTTTTGTATGATGCCTTCAATAAAGTAAATGTGAGGTCTTTATCAAACCATGGGTGTACTGAAGGGTGTAAGCTTCCTGAAAAAAAGCCTTAAGGCAAGAATGCCTATCCACCTTTATGGTGAAAGACAATGATAGATTAAGAAAATAAATACAATTTTCAACAAGCAAAAGAAGCAAGGTGAAGAAGGGTACGGGGCGCCCAGTTAATGAAGATTATCAGTATTATAGTTTCGGCAAAAAAATATAAGCATTAAGAGTTACCCTCAACAGTAAGAGAGGTATGTACAATTGGCCGTACGCTTCTCAGTTATGCCCTATGGGGGCTAACAAGTATAGTTTAGCGAAGGTTAGGATATCAAGATCCGACTAGGATTAGAGTAACCCAAGTTGGTAAATGTATTACTTTCATTTGCTGGCATTTCCGAAGGGTATTACAAATGTACCAATAGATCTTCTTGTGAGACACCCATATAGTGAACACTAGAATATTATGATTAGATGTGAATACTAGCATTCAGAAGATAGATAGTGAAAGCTTGGATGGGATAAATATTAACTTAAGTGTTGCTCTCATCCCAGGTAAAGGGAGGATGTTGAGCAATCCAAAGAGCGATCGGATGGAACAAAGGGAAGATAAAAGCGAAAGAATGTCGTATTGAAATTTTCACAAGAAAAGGGATATGCAGAAATATTAGCAGAGTAATGAAAAGAGAGATAAAGAAGCATTATGAATAAGGTATGATACATTGATAAAAATGGTAGAGTGTTACAAAACCTATAGTCAAACGAAGGAAGAGGTGAAATGTGATGGGCCTTAAGATAAAGAAAGAGTATAGGCAATAAGGTTATATACTCATTTTGAGAAATAAGTTAGTGACTCCAATGCGACTACCAGAGGGGAGAGTTAATCCCCAGAGTAACAGAAATCAGTATGGCCTGGTAAGAAAGATAAAATAAATATGAATTAGGGACTGAATGATTGGAAAGTACTCGGCATCAAGGGAATTTCAGATTTCGTTCCGACAGTAATAGAATGGACCACAGAAGAAGATTCACGGTGAATTCAGAGAAAAGTCATTCAGGAGAAGATTCCCTAGAGCAAGCAATGTGAGTAAATTTATGCTTAAGAGACTGTATATGCCAGTTACGCTAAGTGTCACCGTCATGAGTAAGGGAATTTGTCATCCTTCTTACAGGAGAATGGCCACAAGACGAGTAAGGATCAATGATACTGAGAAACAACGCCAAGGATGAAGAGGGAAAACATCTATAGTTAGATCATCATGGCTTCAGCTTTTAGTATACCTATAAAGGAGGGAATATTGATTGATGTGGCATTAAGTCAGAATTAAATGGTTCTAGTGACTATGGAATTATAAAGGAAGAATGGGACAAATGAAAGAGGAATGAGATGGCATTATCCAAATCTTATAGATATGCTACGATTCAACAATATTATGCAAGCACAACGTCAATGAGAGGAAAAAAAGGTTCCTGCCCGAGCTGTTATTAATAAATAAGGAGCCAGTGCAAGATGTAAGTTAAAAAAAAAGAGTAAATAACCCAAGAAAGATCACGAGGAATGTTGATATGAGAATGGGCCAACGAGTAATTATTTATTGGTCAAAAAGACCTCAGTTATGGCTAAAAAGGAGGTTACAGACGAGTCATCAGATCGTGTAAGAGAAACATAGTAGAACCTAACATGGAGAATTCAGCCTCGGAGAATATTATTTTGAGATATATTCAACAAGAGTCGGGGTAGTTGAAGGTACCATATGAATGTTACAGGAATAAAAGAGAGTATCACTAGGGAGACAATCAAAATATCAATTTACAAGGAACACTACAAGCACAAGGGCATGGAGGTAAGCAACTGCGAATAATTATAGGCAAGGAAAGACATCAAAAGGTCTATGATAAGCTCACAACTTTATAGGAATAAAGGTCTTCCCTAAGTAATAAGATGAAAGACTAGCTGAGGAAATAAGGAAGAAGGCTTCAACCTCAGCACAACGACCTAATGAGGAAATGGTCATGTGACAACAGTCTCAGAACAACATTGTATGCACTCCCTAAGAAAGTGTCACCTATAGTGGCTAATGAACAGGGAGTAATATCAGAAGTGATATTAAGGATCATATGAGTTGTATGGAATTTTAATATATATGAGCACTAAGATAAGCTAGGTATGGACGCAACAAGGGGGTAGAAAGATCAGGAAAAGTAATAGCTTACGTTTAAAGAAAGCTAAGATGGAAAAAAAATGAATTACTCGATTAATGATCCAGAGTTGGTCGTGTTAAGAACTCACTTAAGGGATTGGAGTTTTATATATGCATCATATACAGCCATAGAAGGTTCTGGTATACGTTAAAAAAAATTAAGCACAGGTCATAAATGAAGCATTAAATTATTAAAGGATTATATCATGCATATTCCTCAGCGCCCATGAAAGACTAAACAGAATATGTAATACTATGAACCACAGATCGGAAGATAGCTTAAGTCGACATAAAGGCGGATCAGAAAAAGGAGGAAACTAAAGATTTACATCACCCAAGTAGATCACGAGTTTGATTATTGGACCCAAAAAAATAGAAACATCATGATCGAGAACATTGCAGGATCTCCTTAAAAATCAGAGGTACCAAAGAAATAGAATAGGTGATGTGAGGCTTTAAGGGAAGTAACATAAAGGTGAAAAATGTACGAGATACTCAAAAGCAAAAGGTTGAGGATATTCAATACATGGGATAGAAGGCTAGAAGCGCGAGGATTCAATATCCAGGAATGAAAAGCAGTATCGTCAGTGGCATATATTCTAGTCAGTGATTTCTAGGTATCGAGAGGTCTATTTAAGAAAGTAAAGAAGAGCTAGAGACGATGTGATGTCTCGCTTGACGTTCTAAAATAACACAAGGAAATGAAAGCAAGTTGAAGGAAAGTTTATGAATGGATATGTATAGGTCGCAAGCTAAAGTATGATAGAGGGACAAAGTTTTAAGGAAACATGAGTAAGAATGAGGAAGGCAAGTGAAAAGGTGACGAGAATAGATAAGTCTTTAGGATTAAGCTCATGAAAACAAGAAGAACATACAATTTCTCTATGTTATACAAAACTCACTATAGCCTTAATCAACTCCAAGGAGCCTAAGATTAATAGAATTTAGAAGCAATTAAATGCTGACCTATTATTAAAATGAGGGGATAATTGTGACACATAAAGGATGATATTTGGGCCTTCATTTGAATAATGATTTGAAAAAGAAAAAAAGGAAAATAGAAGGAGAGAAGGAGAAAAAAAAATTTGCTGGCGGCACAAAAGCAAGATACCCCCATGAGGTGAATCAACAATGGATGGACAAAAGTCACAAAAAATGAGATGAGATTAGGCCGTCATTCTAAAGATGAGCAGTAATGAGGAAACATTAAAGGACTTAAGTTTATGCATATGGCGTAAGAAATGAGAGAAAGCTGGGATTTGATAGTAGACCTCAACAACAATAAATTAAGGTAAGATTTATGGCAGTAAATTCATACAGATGGCCAAACGGACCTATGCGATGACATAAATATTCATGAATTCAACAAAGTACTGAGCAAAGAATTTCACTTTACTCATATATTCTCAAAGGGACGTCTTATCAAGCTCTATATATGAAGCCTACAGACTGGGCACACTTACAAGGTCAAAATCGTACAGGCTGTATGATGAAAGGTAGCAATAATTACGAGATTGAAAGGATTCCAACTACAAGTTGTGGGGTGAGAAGGAGACCTAAGGGGATGATGCCCTGGACTTTGGACTTATTCACATAACAGTCGCCTAGATGGCAAGGGAAGTTTTAAAGTATTCAGAAGATATAAGTTATGAAAATGATAAGAGCATTTGTCAACATTCGAGGACAAATGTTCCAAAGGGGGGAATAATGTTACGCCTCGCAATATTACGTCCCGCATTATTACGTCGATGTTATGCTCTGTAGTAATATATTACGATTGATCTTACGTCCTGCAGTATTAAGTTACGACAGTGTTGTACTAAGCAGTATTATATTACGATGATGTTACGCTTCACAATGATAAATTACGATGATGTTGCACCCTACAGTATTTTACATTGAATTTGTTGTAAGGTAATTGATATCAGTCCAAAAAAAAAATTATTTGGAGATTTTAAGGATTATGCTATTTCAAAAAAGTAATAAGTGAATTCGTAAAGGTGAAAGGGGAATTAAGTCAAAGAAAACGAATTTTCATCCAAATTTGGCATATTGGAATAAAATACGACTAGAGCTAAAATACTCGGTATTTATAGAGTAGTACCACGAAATATACCATATGACCATGATAGTAGAATGTATAAAGTGTATTAAAAAAATAAGTAGGATTTTAAGTAATTTAAGACAATTCTTAATATGCGGTTAATTGGTTAATTACCGGATAGCAGAACATTACCTAATAAATTAATTGATTATTGGATAAAGTTTAAATCCCCCACCGAAAAGAATTACGTGGCAGCCATATAGTCAAAAGAATGTGACTCTTGAAAAATTACACATAGGAGGCTAACCATGTTGTGATCCACATTAATGGGATATGATTATTCTTATCTTGACCCTTTACTAAACTTCCTCCAAAACCTCACATTTATACTTTCTAAAGGAAAAACATTACCTGCACAAAAAGAGACGTTAGCCACTTCATTTGATATAAGAAGACTTCACTTTCTATGCTTTACATTTAATATAGAAAGACTTTATAATTCTTGCAAAAGAATTGTTATCCATCTTCAACCAAAATGATTAAATCCAGAATATAGAAAGCTTCAATAAACATTTTCCAATCAAAAGCCAGCGAGAGTTATTGGAAGCTACAAACAGTAACAACTCCAACGAGACTTCAAACGTTGGAACGAACAAAGCTACGAATTAGATTACATCTCATTATATTTTTGGTCTTAAAGCCAAAAAACGCTAGAAGCATAAGGAACTTACGTTCCGATTTCAAAATCAAGTATAAATTCTGTTCAAGAATTTTGCAGAAGCAGATTCGCTCAAATAATTCAAGAAATAGGTATGTTAAGGCCAAGTTATTCTTTCATTTGGCATGAGCTCTGTTTAACCAAAAAATAAATTTTATCCAAAGCTAGAATTTAGAAGAATCGGGTTACTAATAACCAAAAAAGGTATATAAAAAATCGAACTTGAAAATGATATTCTCAGAAAACAAATAAATCAAAGTATATTTCGATAGTCAACCCCCTTCAATTGATTACATATCTCTCCTTTTATAGGTCCCTTTGGGAATCTTTGGGAATACATGTTATACCTAAGTCATAATAAGGCTATTATGAGCAATCAATGTCATTAAATACTATGTTACATAATTATTACATTGAATGTGTATATTCCTTAACGGGTTCAGCATTTAATTCTCTTTTCATGCCGTATTTACAACCTTTTCTTTAACTAGGTATATTCTTCTCATTGCTCGTATGTAAATAAACTTAAACAGGAACGGGCGTTGATCCACTCGTATCGTGCCTCTTCCTTTTTTCTTACCCGTGCCTATTTTGTAATTCTTTAACCGTAGCTTAGCATAACTCATTGACCATTCCACATGTCATGATACGTCACCATATATGTGGATACAATTTTTTCCAACACAAATAGTCCCCCCACTTTCCATTTATTCATCAGTTTGAATATTTGGGAAGTGGAATTCACTAAAAGAAAATTTTTGTCACCATTAATGCTCTGACAGAATTGACGCTTCAACTATCACTTCTTTTTAATGCACTAGACACATGTCATTCTCTTATTGATTGCATTATTTTACAACACTTTTTTAGGCTTTCTTTTCGGCTTTACTTTTCACTAAATATTAGTTATCATCATTATGGTTTTTTCGTCATCGTACTTTTTCTTTTTGCCGGTTACCCATTTGTATAAATCTAACTTCTCTTCTTGTCTTGTTTCACATAAAGCGTATTAAACACTCTAATCCTTCGAGACCTCCTCATTATTTTTCACTTCACTTCGCCCTTCTCTGCCATGGCTTCACCAAATCATAACCCTAGGAGAACCCCTATTCTGGATAGCTTCCCCAATGCTCCGATTAGTCATAGAAGAGGGGGTAGACTCTGTAGCCTTGGATCTGCTCATGGTGTTAGTACGTCAACTCCTTCTTCTAGCTTTGGTCCCTCTTCTGGGACTAGAGGTTCACATTCTCAGTGGAGTTCTTCTTGAAATAAAGGGTCTTTTGAGCCACTTCGTGAACCTCTGGTTGAGGAAATAATCCCCTGTGAGATTTCCTTTCATCATGATAGAGAGTCTCTTAGGATCAAAGTTGCTTCTTTCGACCGTGCTGATCCTTTCCCTACTCAAATCACATATATTTTAGCTCTCATGGTTCGTAAGGACTATCATTGGAGTGATGATTTCCCAATTATCATTCCTAACTCAAATAAAAGGATCACATCTTACTTAATAGGATTCTCTTTTGTTTAAACATATCCCTTTACTCTAGGGTTTAAACCGGCCATTGACCCGGTCATTCTAGACTTTTTTCGTTTCTTCAACGTGTGTTTGGGTGTAATTGGTCCGATTATGTTGAGCGTTGTCGCCTGTTTGAGGCACCTGGCTAACATGGCGGACGTTGAATTCACTTTTCCCCACCTAATTCACCTTTACTCCCCTAGGCCTTTCCAAAATGGCGTGTTTGGCTTAGAAGCTAGGAGTAAGAGGGTTTTAGTGAGTCCCAAGGATGACAAAAACCGTGGCTAGTATGACCGGTTTGTTACTGCTCCCACAGTTCGTTTAGTGCGTGAAAAGAACATCTGCTTCCCTGATAAGTGAAATTTTTCACGTAAGTGTTAAATTCTTCTCGTGCCTCTTTATTTCAAGGCTTGCTTATTTTTCTTAATCTTGCTTCTTTTTCTTTTTAGCAACCATGGGCGTTGTGGAGTCTGTGCCCAACTTCCGTGGTTGGGTAGAAAAATTACTGAAGATTGCTCCAATGGAGGGTAGATCATGAAAAACTCTTTCCAACCATTATGGTTGGAAACTAAAAACTCATGATAAGGATTACTATTTTTACCTTATCTATATTTAAATATTTTTGTTGTTCTAACTTTCACCCTTCTTTTTATCAAGTTTTGCCATTCGAGGAGTTACTCCAGAGGCCATCTTGGCTTCCCGTGACTCCTTAAGTACTCGCATCTCTTCTGACCAAGATATATTCTGGGGATCTGCAAGGGAAAATCTGCTGAAAAAGATGATTCTGAGGAGAAAGACGAGGGTTCTTTAGTGTTAAGACCTCGAGCTAGGAGACGTATCGTCTCTGATGATGAGGCTGATGTCTCCCCTCACTTATCCCTTTCCGAACTTGTTATTACTCCGGTGATCATCCCTGATGATGATGTTTCTCCTCCTCGTGACACTCATGAATCTACAAATCAACTCTTTGTCAATGGTTTCGGTGGTGGGTCTTTAGAACTTGTTATAAATGAACCTCCTTTGTCTTCTTTTACCTCTTCCGTTCTCGTGATTACTTCTTTACCTTCATCAATTACTACTTTCGCACCTTCCTCCATTATTTTTACTCCTTCCACTGCTCCTTATTTAGTAATTCCTCCCCCAATTGTCCACCGTACATAGCTGGGTTCTTCGAGCAGGGGTTCTGCTATAAGGAGCGTGACCATTGAGGTTCCTGCTAACAACAGTCATTTAAGAAAGTCTGGGCAACCTGACACTTGGCTCGAACCTTTGATTGGTCCCATTGAGAAAGCTAAACTTGAAAGTCATAGTAATATGACCCTCATGAATGATATCGTTCATGCGACTTTGAAGGTATTTCCTTGTCTTTTATTCTACAAAAACTTTTGATTTTGGAAGTCCTAACCTTAACCTCCCCTTTTATTTTGTTTGTATAGGCCAATCTCATCAGCACTGAACTGATAACCCGAGTCTCCCATTTGGAAAAATTGGCTCATGACTTGGAAAAGACTGCTCATGATGCAGAAACAGCTACTCGTGATTCCCAGTTGGAGGCAAACAACTGGAAGGGCCAGTTTGAAAGTGCACAAATCGATATGGAGAACTTGGAAGAGAGGAAAAATACTTTGGAAAGGCAAGTTCAAACATTACCCTCCGAGTTGGTGATGATTAAAGCTACCTCAAGCCAAACTGAGAACGAAAAAAAAGCGCCTTGAATCTTCCTTTTCAGAACAACTGTTCAAGGTCAACGAGGAAAATGTAGCTTTAAACTTTTCACGGGCACAAGAAGAACTATGAGTTTCTGTAGACAAGATTCATGCTCTAGAGTGTTCTCATACCACTCTTCAATCATCTTATTGTTCTATTTTAGATGTAAACAAAGAACATAACAACAAAGTTGCCGCTTGGGAAAGAGATTATGACTTCTTGAAGAGTCAACCAATGCTAAGGTAAGCTGGACCTTCTTAAAGTCTCGTCGTGACACCTTGGTAGAGATGGGTCAAGAAAAATTGAACTTGGAAGTTGAACTAGCTGAGGTGACTGAGGCCATTGAACGAGCACAACAACCACAAGACTTTTCATCTCCCGAGGTTGAAGTTCCTGTGACTGAAACTCCATTGGCTACGACTCCCGCAGTTGAAGTCCCAATGACTGTTAAAATTGCCACGAATGTCGCACCTTCCTCAAGTTCATCCACACCTCTTGTTGTTAGTCAAGCTGAGACTTTGATTCAAGATCAACCTTCAATTGTTGATGATACTGTTCCAGTTGAGCCCGCTGATGATCTTTCTTCAGTTCCTTCTTCTTAATGAAAAAAGTTTTTATAATTGTTTTAAATTCCCTTTTTGCAGGTACCAATCTGGAAAACTATGTTTAAGATTTTTGGATTCTTGTGGTAGGCTTGTTTTTTGGTAATCAAACACTTGGTTATCAGTTAAGGTTTGATTTTAGACATACAAGTCCCCAGGTCTGGTTATGGGGTATTTTTGCATGAACAATTCGATGACTAAGTTCATACATAGTCTTTAGTTTTAATATATTATGAAGTTGTCTTTAAACTTCCAATTGTTCTATTTGTGCCTTTTATTTTTAAGGACTTACAGAATAGTCTGCATTTTTATTCTTTGAAAATGCTTCCATTAACCTCATGACGAAATAACATGAGTTTTATATAAGAGGCCCCTTTTATATTTCGACACTTGATGAAGAAGACACCTCAACTTCATAATTGTATTTACTATAGGATAAAAGATATAGGAATACACATGTTTCTTTGCAATAACTTGGATAGGTTTTTATTTCTGAATCTTGACAAGTTTTGAGTAATCCTTTACATGTATTTGAGTTACATCTATAATTTTCTCGTAACTGTTTTTCTTGTAACAGATTTATACAAAGTAGAACAATAGATACAAGGTTTTTCCTTATAACCCATTTAAGTGCATAGTCTTTACCCTAACCATTTTGAGGTACCTTGGGTCCCCTTAACTTCAAAACATTAGGAAGGGTTTGAGAGGTGACTCCATTGTTCTCATGGGACAGAACGCTATGATGAATGCCATGACTCCTTAACTTCCACTCCGTACTTGACTCTTCGTAGGCTTGATTTTTACTCAATCTTCTTGCTTTTTTTGCACACGTGACTGTATATTCTATGTAGTCCCCCAAGTGTTTGAGTGTTTAAGTATGAAGCCTTGAGCACTTGATAGTCTCTTTCACCTGGTCCTTTTCCTAAAAAGGAAATACGTACGGGACTCGGGAGTGCGATTATAGATGAAGACTGCTTAACCGGTTTATGTTTCTATCAGAATAATTGTAATCCTCTAGGAAATTTAGTTTATTCCATTTTTCCTTACAGGTCGTGACTCATCATTTAGTACGGGTGAGCGTTTTGCCTATCATCTAAAATCGTTAGTAAAAATTTTAACAATTCAAATAAAATTTAACATGGCAATACCTGACCGTGGGTTTTCCCTTAGAAGTAGTATCTCTTCAAATGAACAACATTCCAATATGGAAGAAGTGTCTTCCCGTCCATTGTTTCCAACTCGTAGGCTCCTTTTCCTACAATATCACGAACTCTGTAGGGTCCTTCCCAGGTTGGACTTAGTTTACCCGCATTGGCTGCATTTGTAGATTGAAAAACCTTTTTAAGCACAAAGTCCCCATTTTTCAAGTATCTTAGGTGTGCTTTCCCGTTGTAATAACGTTTGATCACCTATTTTTGTGCTGCCATTCTTATTAGTGCAGCTTCTCTCCTGCCTTCCAATAAATCCAAATTGACCCGCATCTCTTCATCATTCGACTCTTGTGCAGCTTGTAAGAATCTTGTACTTGGTTCTCCTATTTCAACTGGGATTAGTGCCTCAGCTCTATAAATCAAAGAGAAGGGTGTTTCACCTGTACTCATTTTTGTTGTTGTGGAATATGCTCACAAAACTCTGGGTAACACTTCAGGCCAATTACCCTTTGACTCCTCTAATCGCTTATTTATGTTATTAAAGATCACTTTGTTTGTTGATTCTGCTTGTCTATTACCTACTGGATGATAATGTGTATACGTAATCTTTTTTATTTGCCAACTCTCAAGAAACTCTGTGACTTGAGCTTCGATAAATTGAGGACCATTGTCACATACGATTTTCTTTGGTACACCGAATCGGCAGATTATGTTACACCAAATGAAATCCTTGACTTCCTTTTATCACACCTGTTTAAATGCTCCTGCCTCAACCCATTTAGTGAAATAATCAGTAAGTACAAGCAGAAACTTTACCTGTCCTTTTGCTTGTGGCAACGGTCCTACTATGTTCATTCCCCATTTCATAAATAACCACAGCGTAATAACCGGATGTAATAATTCTGCTGGTCGGTGCATATTGTTACCGTATCTCTAGCATTTATCACATTTAGCCATGAAACTTTCATCTTCTTCTTCCATTTTGGGCCAGTAGTATCCTGCCCTAATCAAGGTTTTTACCAGTGATCTTCCTCCTGCGCGGTTCCCGTAATGCCCCTAATGTATTTTCCTCATTACATACTCCATCTCAGAAGGTCTGAGGCATCTTGCTAAGGGGTCACCAAATATTGCCCTGTTTTAAACCGTAACGAGCGGCCTTTTCTCGAAGCGCATATGCTTACTTATTGTCATCAGAGATGGTACCGTACTGTAAAAAAGCAATAATTTCATTTCTCCAATCCCAAGTTAAATTATTAAAATTTAACTCATTCTTATCAAGTTCGAGAACTGAATGAAATAAATGAATAACCGAGGCGTTTGCATCGTTTGCCATAACTGCTGCGGATGCAAGATTGGCTAAGGCATCTGCTTCAACGTTTTCATCCCTTGGTATTTGGATGACCTTCCAAGTTTGAAACTGCTTTATCAGTTCTCATACCTTTTCCAAATATTGTTGCATTCTTGTTTCCCTAGTTGTATAAGTCCACAGAATTTGATTAACCACCAGCTGAGAATCACTTTTGTTCACCACTCGACTTATACCAAGTTCTCGTGCCAATTCCAAACCTGCAATCATGGCATAATACTCTGCTTCATTATTAGTTATGGAATGATATTTAATAGCCTGTCTAATAGTTTCACCCATATGTGGTACTAAAATGATGCCTAATCCAGCTCATTTTATGTTAGATGAGCCATCAGTGAATAAAGTCCATGTTCCTGGATTAGTCCCATTAAGTACCTGATCTTCTTTTTCAGCTTCTAACTGCATCCCTCGGCTAAAATCAACCACGAAATCAGCTAATATCTTGGACTTTATTGATGTTCTAGGTAGGTACGTGATTTCATATTCACTCAGTTCTTTGGTCCATTTGGCTAATCTTCCTAACAACTCATGCTTATGTAATATACTACGTAAAGGGTATGTAGTTACCATAACAATGGGATGACATTAAAAATAAGGTCTTAACTTTCTAGATGCCATGATTAAAGAAAGTGCTAGTATTTGCAGTTGTGGATACCGTGTCTCTGCATCTAATAAATATTTACTAACATAATAGATAGGAGATTGCTTACCCTGCTCTTCACGAATCAAAATCGCACTTACCGCAACTTCTGAAACCGCAAGGTATATGAAAAGTCTCTCGCCAGCTTTTGATTTTGCTAGCAAAGGCGGATTTGATAAGTAAGTCTTCAAATTTCTAAGTGCCTGTTGACACTCCTCATCCCACTCAAAATGATCCTACTGTTTAAGAGCCGAGAAAAATTTAAAACATTTTTTCGATGATTTAGAAATGAACCTTCCCAAAGCTGTGATTTTTCCCGTCAGTCTTTGTACTTCTTTCTTATTTGAAAGTGTATCAAGGATTTCTTCAATGGCCTTAATCTGGGCAGGATTTACTTCAATACCACGGTTAGAAACAAGAAAACCTAAAAACTTACCTGATGCCACACCTGTCACACCTCCTTTTTACCTACACCCACAAGGGTATAAAGGAGTTTTTCCAATTAAAGGACAATCGAAACGGGATTTGTTTATTTAATTCAGAGTCGCCGCTTGGGAGATTTATGGTGTCCCAAGTCACCGGTTGAATCCCGAACAGAGGAAAATATGACTCTGTTAACAGTCCGTGAACCAGAAATCCAAGTAAGGAATTCTGTTAACCTGGAAGAAGGTGTTAGACATTCCCGGGTTCAGTGGTTCTAGCGCGGTCGTTCAACAGTCATATTGGCTTATTTATCTGATTTTTTATACATTTTTGAACCTATGTGATAATTTTTACTCTTTGCCGCTTTTATTATTATTATTATTTTAAAAGAGAATTGCAACATCGTGAAAATGAGCCTCGAACCACGTTACATCAATGCACCCGTAGTTGTTGTCACATTTCGACTTCGTTGAGATTTGGATTTTGGGTCACATAAATGTGCACCCGAGTGTAGGAAGGTAAATTATTAAAGCTAGCCTAAAGTGACTAACGCATTGTTCTCTTTGGGGAAGGCCGCGAAATTCGCTAAACGACCCATCCCGAAGTTCAAGGGGTTTTATTATAAATATTTATCGAGGGCCACGCAATTTATGTGTTTTGTTTAGCGAGGATCATCTCATTTACTATTTTTAAAAGGGCAAATCTAAAAGCAACTATAATTTTCTATCTTTATTTTTCTCTAAAAAAAATCCTAACCCATTAACATTGTTAGCAACCATTATTGAAGGTGTCAAAATATCAAGTCAAAGCAACACTTTAATAGCCAACCCCAAATTCCCGACAGACCGGGCTTTGACGAAACAGCCTAAATAAAAGAGAAATAGTAATAGGGATAATTATGTACTATCAGTTTTAAGTGTATGCAACTACCGGCCTGCTAATTCTGATTCATGCATTTTTAAACTATTCATATATGGTTAAATAAAAAAGAGAAAACATTACCTAGTTAAATGAGTAAAACTAATTCAATTGATTTAAACTATACGTATGGGTCGTTTAATGAGACAAAAAAATTGGTTGAAATCGAATTTAAGACTGTTCGGATTTGCATGATTGACCTTTCTTCTTCATTATTGAAAGATTTACACGTTAAAACAATTTGAAGTCTCGAATGGAAATCAGCTAAGCTTAACAGGAAACTGATTAAGCTTAATTACTACTAGTACTTAAAGAGACTGATTTCCAGATACACGAGTGTACACCTAATGCTAAAAAAATACATTAACTAAGAGTTCAGCATTCCCTTTGTTCATACATATTTTCCACACAAGTCATTACATATTAAAAGTTCCACCAGTCTAAATTACTTACAAAAATAGTCCTAAACTAATCTAGTTATACAAACGACATCAAACTTCAGGTAAACAAACCATTAAATTGAACAGAAATGGAACCAAACTCAGGATTCGACTTCCATCAACTCTTTACTTCATTTCTCTTCAAATCAAACTACATGGCTTCATCAAAGCTATATAGATCAAAGGAAGCACCTGGATAATGGAAATACAAGAACAAGAAGGAGCAATTAGTAGCAGTAACACGGCAAGTCACAGCAACATGAGAACAATTTGAAATCCAAAAATGATACCACTAATCCCAGGCACTGTAGTAGACGAACAACATCAAAAATAGACCAAACAAACTTGCAAATGAACCTAGTAAATGAACCTAGAGTACCCTTGCAGTCTTTAACAGGCCAAGATTTAATCCCAGTCAACTCAATTAGACCCCAAAATTACTCGAGATCAGTCTGGTGAACTTAAATCGGGAAAATGAGATCAATGAAGCAGAAAAGAACTCCAATGAAACAGTGATCTCTCCCTGTTTTTAAACCTTGTCAAAACTCTCCAGGTTATTTCTTTAATTCTCCAAAAATGATCCTTAAGACTGAATGCCTTAAGCTCAATATCTTTCAGTGTTTTTCGAATTCTCTAACTCTCAGAACTGATCTCTCTCTTTTAACTATCTGAAAACTGATTACAGACCTGTGTTTCTTTTTCAGCTTTTCAAAATTTCTAAACTCTCTAAAATTGATGACTAAGAAATATGATTGCTTGAAGCTTTCAAAAACTCTTTGATTCTGTCTAAACTTCTGATATTCTTTCAAGAAGTGATCCCCCAACTTTGTCCAGGTCTGCCTGTATTTATGCCAAAACCCCTGACCTCTTCCAGCTCTTATGAGCACTTAAACTAGTTAATAAAACTTTTTCACCCATGATATTCTCTAAAACCCCACTACTGAATGTTTTGTTCCACACTAACCCCTGTTTTCAATATTTTATTCCTCTGGTTATGGGCATATTATATTCTATTCAATTTCCCTTAACCACCCCATGTTATTCCTAACTTCCAACCTGAAATGGTGTTTTACAAACTGTCATTTCCACTAACGGGTCCTTTTTCATCGACCTAAACCTACTGCATCAATGTCATTTAATTCGGTAGTCTTTATTAACCAATAACCAGATCCTAATTATCACAGAAGCTGAGGTGAAACACATTCAAACATTTTCAGATTTAAACAAACCGACTTAAATTATTGATTTCCTTTTTCACTATCACTAAATTACATTGTCTGATTAACATAGTGGAATTGTTCAAACAGAAGAATCAGACTAATGGGTGAACCTATTTAATCAATTCAACAGTCTATAACATACGCTAACAACAAATGATGAAAATTGGACCAAGAAAAAGGTCATGAAGAGGAGGAAGAAATAATTGACAAAATGCTGGATTACAGCAACAATTAATCAGACAAACAAAAATAATAACAAAAGAAAAAGTAAAGAAAAGAAATACCTTAGAGTTTCAGACCAAGTTCCAATCCGTTCTAATTGAAGCTTCGATTTGAACTTGAAGCCGAAATGGACCTCAATCGAATGTTCTCGACTGAGAACACACGACTAAAGTCGATTATGACCTCAATTTCCCCCACTTTGGATAGATTCCAGGATTTGGTTCTTTTAGGGTTCGTCCATTTGATCTAAAATTCGAGGGGTTCTAGAAAGATTCAAAGGAAACTAGTGGTGGTTTACGGATGAGGGAGGCTGGGTGGTCACTTGGTGTTAATTTGGGATCAATTGGATGAATTAGGATTTTGGTCCGATTCTTTGATCTAATATTCGAAGCAATCGGCTGGGATTCGAGGGATAAGGGTTAGGGATTCTGAACGGGGAGGTCGAGGGGATACTTGGGTGCAAAAATGAAGGTGTTTGGACTTCGGCCGCCGCCGTAGGCGATTTTCAGCGGGCGGTCGACGGCGGTGTGAGGTGGAGGATCTTGGGGTCTCTGAGGTTAGAGACAGAGAGGGTAATGGGGTTTGGCTTAGAGGGGGCGGATTATGGTTTGAGGTATATGTACATGGGTGTGAATTGAATCCAGACCGTTAGATCAATTAAAATCGACAGATTGGATCAATTGCTTAACACAAACGACATCGTTTAGACATAATGGAGACCAGGTTGATCTCTTATGTGAACGGGTAGGGCGAGATGAACAGGTAGTGAGGTGATTTTTTGTGATTTTTATTTTTGTAAAAATAAGTAATTTATTACTTAACTAAAGAATTGTAAAAACTAAATCCTAAATGCAAAAATGCAACATATTTTTGTATTATTTATTTATTTATCTAAACAAATAAACATGCAAGGATAAAAATGCAAATAAAGACAGAAAACTCCACGAAAATTCACAAAATTGCACATAATAAAACAAATAATTTTTGTTTTAATTTTGTGGGAGTAATTCATGTGAGGCAAAAATTACGTGCTCACAGCTGCCCCTCTTTGCCCGTAAACACGAAGAGTTTTCGTGCAAAAACAAAGTGAGCGGATACAAGCGATTTTTGCCCGTTTGAATACTCCGTGTGAAGCATTTTTTAAAAGACATGACCGAACCTCTGCTTCAAAGGTTTCCTACATATCCTTGGCTAAAAAGGAATCAGGTCAATGTAGTTCGGGAAGTTTTGGTAGCTGGGACTATCGTGAAGCTGTGGTTTCATTGTTACTGTTGTTGTTGCTGCTGCTACTGCTTACTAATCTCCTTATTAAATTATGATAAAAATAAAGAAGCTATACTAAGCTATGGTCTATGAATTACAAAGATTTATTCTCAAACTTGATCTTGTGATTGTTGTTACCTTGTTGCCTTGTATTTCCTCTGATGTTCCTTTGTTTCTGACTTGACTTGTAGTCTTCTCTTCCTCAAGTGGATGCCTGATTGCTGAACACAAACCGCTTTTTCTCCTTCTTGTGAAATCCGAATTATTTTTCCTTTGAAACTTGAATTGCCTTCTTTTGACCATTGTTGCCTTCCCTCTAATTTCTGAACTTGAATTTATTCCTCTGATTTTTGTTGTAACCCTCTGCTCTCCGGGTGGGTTGCTGACTTTTTGATCTTGAAAGGTACGCCTCCGTTCTTCGAGCGGGCTCCTGACTACAGCAACTTTAAAAATGTAACGCCTATGTTCTTCGGGCGGGCTCCCGACATCAGCAACTTAAAAAGGTAACGCCTCCGTTCTTCATGCGAGCTCCCAACTTCAATAACTTAAAAAGATAACGCCTTCGTTCTTCGAGCACGTTCCCGACTTCAATAACTTAAAAAGATAACGCCTCCGTTCTTCGGGTAGGCTCCCGACTTCAACAACTTAAAAAGATAACGCCTCCATTTTTCGGGCGGGCTCCCGACTTCAACAACTTAAAAAGATAATGCCTCTGTTATTCGGGCGGGCTCCCGACTTCAAAAACTTAAAAGGTAATGCCTCCGTTCTTCGGGCAGACTACCGACTTCAACAACTTAAAAAGATAATGCCTCCGTTCTTCGGGCGGGCTCCCGACTTCAACAACTTAAAATGTAACGCCTTCGTTCTTCGGGCGGGCTCCCGAATTCATCAACAACTTAAAACTGAATTCTATTGACATTGTTCTCCCTTGCCTCTTGAACCATCCATTTCCCCTTGCAACTTGATTTATTTTCCGTCAAAGCTTGAATTATCTTCCTTCAAAACTGCATTCTATTTAAAATTTGTGTTAACCTCTTTCGAAAACTAACTTCCCTGAAAACTTGAATTGCTTTCCCTATTCTTCAGATGGGTACCTGACTTCAAGAAAATTTTCAAAACGAAAGGAAATTTTCTGCCCCAGTTTGACAATCTTCCTTGTAGCTTTTCTTTCTGCTATCAATAACCTTTCCTGCCCCTGGTTTAATCAAAGAAAAATCTCCTCATTTTAAAAAATGTGGTGGTTGGTTGTGGTACTCTTGCTGGAGATGGTTTTTTCTTCGCTCCTATCCATGATGTCCTTTGTCTGACTGCCTTGAACTTGGTTGAAAGCTTCCGACCTTCTGAATACTCCTTAGTCACAAATTTCCCAACTATTATTTCTAGTCTTCTTATCTGACCCCATATATTTTCCATGACAGATGATTTCTACTCGAAGATCTTGCCTGTTTATTGACCAACCACTTTCCCTATCATCCATATCCCTTAAATGTCGTTTCTTTGTTTGGACCCAATATCATCTGTTTGTTGCATTGCTCATGAACCAGCATCTTCCCGACCATTGTGTCTCACATGAATTCCCAAATCACATCCATTTTCCCCACTCTGTGTATATGTTTTCTTTCTTGACTTGTGCACTGGCCTTGGTCTTGAGATCTGTTGCTCTTTTACTTGGCATGGCAACTGCTTTCCATTTGATGACCTTGCTAGTTCCTTGACTAAACACTTCCTTTATAAACCTTAACCCAGAAAATACTTTTCTTCGTTTGAATCTGATACCTTATACCCTTTTTATTGCTCTTGGACCGTCATCTACCCTACCTTTGTGCTTCAACCGATCCCCAAAGTATTTTAATTATTACCGACTTCAGTGCGCATGCCGCTCTTTCCCTATTTAAACCATTGGCTTCGGCCTTGAGGACTATAACCTCTGACTTATATTTGAAATGTCTTTCTTGTCACTGGTCCGACCTTTTCGTCCATCTTATCACAGAATATACCTTTGATCCATTCCCAACACCCTCCATCTATTGTATTCTCCATTAATTGATATGTACCAAACCTATGTATTTTGCAGGGATCCCAAAGCTGTTGATTATTACTAGCTCAGTGCACTTGTTGTTCTTTCCTGACTTAAGCCACTTTGACGTACTAGCCAGATCTCGTCTTGTGCAATTGGAAAGCTGATGGCAAATTTTGAAATTTTCTCACTTGCTCTAACCAGACAGACTCAGGAAGAAGGAGTGAACAAGAAAAAGAAATAGAATAAAGGACAAAAGAAAATGATGATTCCTAACAAGAAGAACTACTACAAAGTAGAAACCTATCAGATGTGGATACCAACTCTAATGACCGTGACATGCACCTGTGGCCTATTCTGTCAAGCAATTATGATGTTCACCTCTTGTGGTACCCTTAAACCGTGAAACTGGACTTTGATTCTCCGTCGTTAATCATCTTTCACAATCTCCAAAGGGTTTTTACTATCAATCCTCTCTCGTATTGGTCTTTGTCTCAACTTACAGTCACCTCAAGGTGCCCGTGAGGGTTTTCACTAATAAGACTCTCTCATTTTTTATTTCTCTCAGCTCCCGTCGCCTTACGGTGCCCGTAAGGGTTTTCACCAATAAGACTCTCTTATTTTTCATTTCCCTTTTTTGGACCGAAGTGTTGCCCCTGATGTGATTCACCTTTACTTGTTTGACTTGGAATATCTCGAAGACTGATAGGAAGGTCTTTCTTTGGACCATAACATGGGCTTTTGTATAGGGTCAGAAAGAAAGGGTATCAAGGCTCAAAACAATTCAACATGGGTTCAAAATTACAACATTCGGAATTAGATTTCTTACAATAATTACAACTTCTGCCCCAGTTTCTTGCTTGGGAACTTTTGAATTTTTATTTCAATGAGACCGAACCGTGAGGCTGCCTACGTATCCTTAAAGGAATCAGGTCAAACGTAGTTCACAATGAATTCATTGTTGTTATAGTTTTTCTTTTCACTTATCTTTATTTATTTTATTTTGTGCTTTTTTTTCTTTTTTTTTCTTTTACTTGGCTCTCGTGTTTGTCTTTCTAATCTTTGCTACTAATTCCGAAAGAGGGGTATGAAAGAAAACAAATAAGGCTCTAAGGGGTAACGAAGGATAAAGTGTTTAGATAGCAAAACAAAATGTCTTTGTCATTCCAATCTTCAAAACATGCCAAGCACAAACAACGTGATTAAACAAACATTTTTGACATCTTCTGATCGTGCTATACTTGATTGCTATGTCCACACATTTGCTTTCTTCATACGTTAAATGCAAAGCACCATTGGGCAACACTCTCACTCTCATTATCACGAATGACCCTTGCCAATTTGGGCAAATTTTTTTTAATTTCAAACTGATGTGACATGACACATAAGGTTTCTTTATGTTCTATCAGCCCCAATTTCACATGGTTCAGGCTTCAAATGATCTCAATCTGTTCTTGTTTCCCTTAAGTGCCCCTATTATCTTTCCAATTGCTTCAATGATTTAACCTTTAAGATTTAGGCCTAAAACTATGCAAGCATGTCATGTCACTAGAGTCGACAGGAAAAGAACTATAAAGATGAGAGAACTAAACAAAAGAAAATGACTAGAAATAACAGAGAATAGGACATTGCATTAGTTGAAATAGTTCGAACAACAAGACAAGCAAACTAAACTGCAGTATAACCCTCAGAACAAACCTAGACAACACTAACATGAGATATTACGACCAAAGGAACTAGACAAAATCAAAAGATAGAAAGGTTTGATTTACAAGACAATACCCAGATTACAACCCTGAAATAACCAGGACAACAGAAATGACAACAAAATAAGCCACCAAAACTCCACTCCGGTTGACCAAGAAATGGAGATTCTTTCCAATTACCAAGCATGGCATTTTATCCACTGAGTTCCGCAATAATATTGCCAAGTCCATTACCAATTTCAACATTAATTTCACCAAGCGGCTCCTTGACCACTTTGACCAACCCTTCGTCATTGCCAACCATTCCATCAATCTGTGTGTGGTCACGTACCCGTAGAGGATTACGTGTGACACTTGGACCACAATTATTCCTTCTTGAATCATTCTTTCTATTTCCCTTTTCAAAGCACGACAATCTTCAACATTGTTCCCCTGGGCATTGGAATGGTATTCACACCTTTTAGTAGGGTCAAAACTTCTCGCACGAGGGTCTATATAATTTAGAGGAATAGGTGCTATCATGTCGTAATGCTTTAATCTCTCAAACAAACTTGCATAGGACCCTCCTATTGGTGTAAAATTATCTTTCAGCTTTTGTTCCTTTCTACACATTTGGCTTGAATGTGGGCTATAAGGTACTTGGAAATTTTGTGCAGGTTGGTGGGGATTTTGCGGTGCTCGTGCTCGCCTTTTGGAGTGACCCAGTGGTTGGACAGATGGTTGGACAGTGTTCGAAGGATTATACTAGGATGTAGTTCAGGGATATTTATTAGGTTGGTATTGAGGCTGAAAGCATCTAGTAAGAATGCCCACTGGATCCTGTCGCTGGCGGGGCTCATCAGCATCTTTTGTATCAACAGGAGGACTATCCCGAACAACTTGTTCATTACATCTGAACCAAAATTCTATAAAACTTTCCTTGGGTTTCTTTTCTATCCAAGATAGGTAAGAGCGGTCTGAGACGATGTCTATATTGTTCTGAAAGTGTGGCACAAAATCTTGAGCCATGTCATCCCATGTATGCCACTTACCGAAATTTTGATGATTATGCCATTCCAAAGCTTCCCCAGTCAGGCTCTTATGAAATATACATCAGCAACTCATCTTTCCCACCAATATTTCTCATTTTACTGTAGTAACCTCTCAGGTGGGTTACTGGATCTCCCCACCCATTATACAAATTAAACTCGTTCAGCTTTCTGGATATCTCATCTTGCTCAATTGTCTCAGTGTCACGACCGAAACCCCGGTCGTGATGGCGCCAAACACCTTGTAAGGCAAGCCGGACCATTCGAACACTCTCAACCCAAAATACAAAGCCCCTTATCTGTTATTTGAATCTAAAACATCAGTTAAGCAAAATTTCAATCTGTGATAACAACAAAAAAATAGTGCGGAAACCACAATAATATCAATACAACCTCTATCAGATCTGGCGTCATGAGTCAGAGCCTCTAGATACAATTGAGCAACATCCTATGCATATTAAAGTCTAGATACGGAAGTACAAGAAAAACAAGAGGAGAAATCGGGTCCTGCGGACTCCAGGCAGCTACCTCGATGACTCCGACAAATGAACTAGGCAGCAGCAACAAACTCAGCTATGCCTCCAGGATCCCTGTATCTGCACACAAGGTGCAGGGAGTAAAGTGAGTACTCCGACTCAGTGAGTAATAGCAATAAATAACATCTGAAAGTAAGAATTCTCTTAAAAACACTACACAGTTGTATAACAAATAGTAAAGGCAGTAAATAACAGCTAAGCAGGAAAAACAGGTGAAAATGTATCAAAGTCCGGCAATTTAATTGCGGCACGCAGCCCAATCCGTACATAATACTGCTGCGACGTGCAGCCCGATCCAATAATAGTATATACTGCTGCGACGCGCAGCCCGATCTAATAATAATAGTCGATTGTGTTCACTGGGGGTGTGCAGGCTCCGGAGGGGCTCCTACAGCCCAAGCGCTATAATACTGCGGCGTGCAGTCCGATCCTTATACTATATCACTGCGGCGTGCAGTCCGATCCATATAATATACTACTGCGGCGTGTAGTTCGATCCATATAATATACTACTGCGGCATGCAGTCCGATCCATATAATATACTACTCCGGCGTGCAGTCTGATCGATATATGTATATGTGTATATACTGCTATGGCGTGCAGCCCAATCCGATGTATATAAAATACCCTCACTATGGGGTCCTTGACCCCTCTCGGTCAATATAGACTTGGCCACTCAGGCCCACTCAGCTAAGACAGGGTTTCCAAGCCCAGGTATTCCTCATTTAGAGTGCAAATTGCTAAGACCAGTTCATATTATGTTTTACATTTAAGAATATGACTGAGAGTATGATTTCAACATGTAAAGTGAGGTCAATTAGCTCAACATGCTCCCTAAGGGTTCTACAGATCGACACAAAGCCCCAAACATGGCAACTAGCCCAAAATATACTAATATTAAGTCAGTCTCAGTCAAAAAAATAGTAGATTCATCATTCGGGATGGACCGAGTCCGAATCCCCAACTGTAACATCACCACGCTCATCATATAGTGCGTATCTCATCTCAACATAGCACTACATAGTGCAAATACGGGATTTCAAACCCTTGGTACATCATTTATAACCATTACTCACCTCAAGCTGGCGAAAATAGTAGCTCGCCTTGCGCTTCCCTCGCAAATCAGCCTCCTCGTGCGTAAAATCTGACCAAAAGCACAAGGAATGAGTTATAATAAGCTAATGGGACATAACCCAATTGAAAGAACTCAAAAAACTTCCAAAAGCACGAAGTTGGCAAAACCCGAGCCCCGGACCCACTTCTCAAAAATTATGAAATTCACATCACCGGATTCCTCGTCTCGCCACGAGTCCGTACTTATAAAATTCATCAAAATCGGAGTTCAAATGCCTCTTCAAATTCCAAATTTACATTCCAAAAACCAAGCCCTAGTTCTTCCAATTTTTACCCAAATTTATGAGAATTAAAGGTTGAATCTTCAATAAAACTGGTGTTTCTAAGTCACGAGACTTACCTCCAATCGCTTCCCGTCAAAATCCCCTTCAAACTCTACCAAAAAGCTCTCAAGTTGGTTCAAATATGGAGGAAGTATCAAATGGGTCGCGGATGAAATGTCCTTAAAAAACCCTTCTGTTATTGCCCAGAAACTTCCGCTTCTGCGGCCACACAACCGCTTCTGCGGTTACCGCTCTTGCGGTCTCTTTCTGCTTCTTCGGACTTTCACTTAAGGGACATGACCGCTTCTGCGGTCCAAAACTCGCACCCGCGATACCGCTCCTGCAGTCAAGGCTTCCACTTATGAGGAACCAGCCTTGAGCTCGAATTTTGCTTTTGCGCCTGCCCGTCTGCTTTCGCGATACCGCACCTGCGGTCCCAAAACCACAGGTGAAAATTCACCAGATATCAGCAACCTTCAACAACACACAAGTCCAATTTTTTTCCCGTTGGCCATCCGGAATCACCTCGAGGCCCCCGGGACCTCAACCAAAAGCACCAACATAACCCAAAACATCATACAAACTTGTTCCAATCATCAAAACACATCAAACAACACTAAAACCATCAATTTGCATCGGATTCAAGCCTAAGTTTCTTCAAAACTTCCAAAACTCACATTCGATCAAAAACCCGACCAAACGACGTCCGAATGACCTTACATATCCAAAATCACCTAACAGAGCTACAACAACTCTCGAAATTCCATTCCGACCCTCGGATCAAAATCTCACCTATCAACCGGAATTTGCCAAAATTCAAACCTCGCCAAGTCAAGCCTAATTCTACACCGGAGCTCCAAATCCAATTCCGATCGCACTCCTAAGTTACACTTCAACCCCTGAAGCTAACCGAATCACCAGAATTCACATTCGAGCCCTCTTACCATATAGTTAACTTCCGGTTGACTTTTATAAAACAAGCTTCCTTCTAAGAGGCTAAGTACCTTATTTCCAACTAAAACCAATCTAATTCTACCCGTTCAACTCAAATACTCATATTGAAACATGGAGAAAAACAATATGGGGAAATGGGGCGGTAACTCATGTGACGACGGGCCGGGTTGCCACATCCTCCCTAACTAAAACAAACACTCGTCCTCGAGTGGGTCATGAAACATACCTGGAGTCTCAAACAAGTGAGGATATCTTCTCTGCATGTCTTGCTCGGTCTCCCAAGTAGCCGCCTCCACGGGCCGACCTCTCCACTGCACCTTCACCGACGCTATATCCTTTGACCTCAATCTCCGAACCTGACGACCCAAAATAGCCACTGGATCCACATCATAGGTCAAATCATCATCCAACTGTACTGTACTGAAGTCCAACACATGAAAAGGGTCCCCAACATACTTCCGGAGCATAGATACATGGAATACCGGATGAAATCCCGACACGCTGGATGGCAAAGCAAGAATATAGGACATTTCCCCAATCCTCCTAAATACCTCAAAGGGGCCAATGAACCTCGGACATAGATTCCCTTTCTTCCCAAACCGCATGACGCCCTTCATAGGCGAATCCTTCAACAAGACCTTCTCGCCCACCATGTAAGATACATCTCGAACCTTCCGGTCCGCATAACTCTTTTGACGCGACTGAGATGTACGAAGTCTCTCCTGGATCACTTTCACCTTATCTAAGGCATCCTGGACCAACTCTGTCCCCAATAACCTAGCCTCGTCGGGCTTAAACAAACCACCCGGAGATCTACACCGTATCCCGTATAAGGCCTCATATGGAGCCATCTGAATGCTGGATTGATAGCCGTTGTTGTAAGAAAACTCTGGAAGAGGTAAGAAATAAGCCCAATAACCTCCAAAATTAATAATACAGGCACGCAACATGTCCTCCAATATCTGAATGATACGCTCGGACTGCCCGTCCGTCTGAGGGTGAAATGTTGTGCTCAACTCTACCTGCGTACCCAACTCTCGCTGAAAAGTCCTCCAGAACTGAGAAGTAAAATGAGTACCCCTATCTGATATAATGGAAACTGGGACCCCATGCAACCGTACAACCTCCCGGATGAAAATTTATGCTGACCGCTCCGAAGAATAGGTGGTACATACCGGAATGAAGTACGCGGATTTGGTCAGCCGATCCACAATCACCCAAATCGAATCAAACTTCCTCGTTGTCCGAGGGAGACCACTCACAAAGTCCATAGTAATCCTCACACATTTCCACTTGGGGATATCCAAGCGCTGAGGTACACCACCGGGCCTCTGGTGCTCATACTTGACCTGCTGACAGTTGAGACACCGAGATACATAACTGACAATATCCTTCTTCATTCTCCTCCACCAGTAATGCTGTCTCAAATCCTGATACATCTTCGCGGAACCTGGATGAATAGAGTACCACGAGCTGTGGGCCTCCTCCAATATTAACTCCCGAAGCCCATCCACTTTGGGCACGCAAATCCGGCCCTGCATCCTTAACACAACATCACTATCAATAGTCACATCCCTGGCATCATCATGCTGAACCCTGTCCTTAAGGACAAGAAAATGTGGATCGTCATACTGGCGCTCTCTAATGCGGTCATACAAGGAAGACTGAGAAACCACACAAGCCAACACTCGACTAGGCTCCAAAATATCTGGCCTCACCATCCAATTGGCCAAAGCCTGGACATCAACTGCAAAGGGCCTCTCCCCAACTGGAATGTACACCAAGCTACCCATACTCACCGCCTTTCGGTTCAAAACATCGGCCACTACATTGGCCTTCCCCGGATGATACAAAATGGTAATGTTATAATCCTTGAGCAAATCAAGCCACCTCCGCTGCCTCAAATTAAGATCCTTCTGTTTGAACAAATGCTGAAGACTGCAATGATCGGTATACACCTCACAAGATACGCCATATAAGTAGTACCTCCAAATCTTCAAAGCATGAACTATAACAGCCAACTCCAAGTCATGTACATGGTTGTTCTTCTCATGGGGCTTCAGTTGACGAGAAGCATATGCAATAACACTTCCCTCTTGCATCAACACATATCCGATCCCAACTCTCGAAGCATCACAATACACTGTGTAAGAACCTGAAGCCGATGGCAATACCAACACTGGAGCCGTGGTCAAAGCTGTCTTGAGCTTCTGAAAGCTCTCCTCATACTTCTCGGACCACACGAATGGAGCACCCTTCTGAGTCAACCTGGTAAAGGGCGATGCAATAGAAGAAAATCCCTGAGCAAACCGGTGATAATACCCTGCCAACCAAAGAAAACTACGATCTTCGTGGCTGAGGTCGATCTAGGCCATTTGCACCGCTTCTATCTTCTTCAGATCAACCTGAATACCATCGTTGGACACCACATGCCCCAGGAAAGCCACAGAACCAAGCCAAAACTCACACTTGGAGAACTTTGCATAAAGCTTCTCCTCTATCAATCTCTGTAATACTACTCTCAAATGCTGAGCATACTCCTCCTGGCTACGCGAGTACACCAGGATGTCATCAATAAACACAATCACAAATGAATCCAGATACGGCCGGAACATGTTGTTCATCAAATGCATGAACGCGACTGGGCATTAGTCCGCCCAAAAGACATAACTAGAAACTCATAATGCCCATATCTCGTCCTGAAAGCTGTCTTCATAATATCATAATCCCTAATCTTCAGCTGGTGGTAGTCTGAACGGAGGTTAATCTTCGAGAATACCCTTGCTCCCTGGAGCTGATCAAACAAATCATCAATACGGGGTAGTGGATACTTATTCTTCACTGTCACCTTTTTCAGCTGCCTGTAGTCAATACACATTCTCATTGTGCCATCTTTCTTTTTCACAAATAGGGCCAGTGCACCCCACGGTGACACACTAGAACGAATAAACCCCTTATCTAGGAGTTCCTGAAGCTGCTCCTTCAATTCCTTTAACTCAGTTGGTGCCATACGATAGGGAGGAATTGAGATAGGCTGAGTTCCCGGCACCAGATCAATGCCGATATCAATGTCCCTATCCGGTGCCATGCCCAACAGGTTTGCTGGAAACACATCTAGAAAATCCCTTAGAACGGGAACTGAATCAAGGATATGAGTCTCAGCTCCAACATCTCTCACAAAAGCCAAATACGATAGAAAACCTTTCATAACCATCCGTTGGGCCTTTAGGAAGGAAATCACCCTACTAGGGACATAGTCAGTCAAGCCACGCCACTCAATCTTCAGAAGACCCGGCATAGCCAATGTGACTGCCTTGGCGTGACAGTCTAGAATAGCATGGCATGGAGATATCCAATCCATGCCCAAAATAGCATTATAATATACCATGCTCAACAGCAACAAGTCAACTCGGGTCTCCAGACCCCCAATAGTAACAAGACAAGACCGATACACATGGTCCACAAAAATAGTATTGCCCATCGGGGTAGATACGTGCACAGGTAAAGCAAGACACCCTCGGGTCGTACCCAAATGATGAGCAAAATATGAAGATACATAGGAGTAAGTAGAACCAGGATCAAATAAAACTGAGGCATCCCTGTGGCAGACTGAAATAATACCTGTGATAACAACATTCGAAGCAATAGCATCTGACCGGACCTGAAGAGCATAGAATCGAGCCTGACCACCACCCAATCGACCTCCCCCTCTGGGGCGGCCCCTAGCTTCCTGACCCTCACCCCTAGCTGGCGGGGCGGGTGCTAAAGATACTGGACCAGAAGATAAGGGCTGGCCCCTCTACTGAGATGAACTGGATGCACGGCGGGGACACTCCCTCCGCATATGCCCGAACTCACCACACTCGTAGCAACTCCCAGTTGCTAGGAACTGGGACTCAAGGGAATCCTTCGTGCTAGAGTGGCTAGCTGATGCATTCAACTAGGATGAACCCTGAACAGATAGGGCATGAGACGAACTCTGCGCTAGAAGTGCACTAAGATATGGCTGACTCTACTGAGAGCCCTGATGATCCCGACCAGAAGATGACCCACGATACTCTGATCGAGCTGGCTGAGGAGGCCTGAATGTTTGACCTCTGCTCCACTAGAACTGACTCCTAGATGCAGCACCACTGAAGCTACCATAACCTCGAGGCCTCCGTGTCCTCTCTATCTTGACAGCGAGCTAACTCAATATCACTAGCGATATCAACTGCATCCCCAAAGTAAATGCCCAGGACTCTCTCTCCATTCATCAAAATATGAAGGTGATAGTTAACTCAATCCATAAAACTCTTGATCCTCTCACTGTCAATCGGAACCATCCATGAGGCATAACGGGCGAACTCAGAAAATCTTGCTTCATACTGGGTCACAGTCAAGTCTCCCTGTCGAAGCCACTCAAATTGCCTATGCAGCTTCTCTATCTGATACCGTGGTACCCACTTCTCCAAAAAGATAGTGGAGAACTCCTACCATGACAACGGCGCTGCACCTGCCAGCCTACGTCACTCATACGCCTCCCACCATGTGAAGGCAGCGCCAGTGAACTGAAATGCGGTGAATGCTACCCCGATGGACTCCAAAATCCTTGTCGTCCGAAGCATAACCTAACACTTGTCAAGAAATCCCTGGGCATCCTCGCCCTGAGAACCACTAAAAATGGGATGCTGAAGCCTACTGAACCTCTCGAGACGATGCTGCTCATCGTCTGTCATAGCTAGGACCATAAAATCCTAAACTGGTACAACCGGCTGAGCTGGAGCTTCTCCCGGTGTCTGCAAACCCTACATCACCTGCTCGGGTGTGCGAGCAACGGGGGTCTGACTGCCTCCCCCTGCCTGAGAAGTAGCCGATGTAGTGGTGGCTAAGACTACCTGGGCTAGGCCAGTGCAAACTGATAGTATCTGGGCCAAGGTCTCCTGGAGACCCGGAATGACAATGGGCACTGCTGGTGCCTGCACAGGTGCTGCTGAAGCATCAACAACTGGAGTCTAGCCCTGAACTGAGGCAACTGGTGGGTCAACAAATGCTGCCTCTGATACTCTGCCTCGACCACGACCACGACCGCGTCCACGGCCTCGGGGGGGTGGTACTGGTGTTCGTCATCCACGTCCGGTAGGACGTCTTCTCGCCATCTGCGAGAGAATGGAATATAGAAGTTTAGTTCTTAGATCAACAAATTTGCACGACAATAATTTCAAGAATATGATGTTTTTACTAAAGGTTCTGCAGCCTCCCGAGGATAAGTATAGACATCTCCGTACCAATCCGCAAGACTCTACTAAACCGGCTCATAAAACGCGAGACCTAGTAACCTAGGCTCTGATACCCACTTTTCACAACCCAAACCCTGGTCGTGATGGCACCTAACACCTTGTTAGGCAAACCTGACCATTCGACTACTCTCAACACAAAATACAAAGCCCCTTATCTGTTATTTGAATTTAAAACATCAGTTAAGCAAAATTTCAATCTGTGATAACAATAAAAAAAACAGTGCAAAAACCACAATAATATCAATACAGCCCATATCAGATCTGGTGTCACGAGTCAGAGCCTCTATATACAACTGAGCAACATCTTATACATATGAAAGTCTAGATGCGGAAGTAAAAGAAAGACAAGACGATAAATCGGGTCATGCGGATGCCAGGCAGCTACCTCGATGACTCCGAAAAATGAACGAGGCAGCAGCAACAAACTCAGTTATGCCTTCGGGATCCCTGTATCTGCACACAAGGTGCAGGGAGTAAAGTGAGTACTCCGACTCAGTGAGTAATAGCAATAAATAACATCTGAAAGTAAGAATTCTCGAAAAAACACTATACAGTTCTATAACCAACAGTAAAGGCAGTAAATAATAGCTAAGCAGGGAAAACAGGTGAAAATCTATCAAAGTCCGGCAATTTACCAACGCTGCTGCGGTGCGCAGCCCGATCCGTACATAATACTGTTGCGGCATGCAGCACGATCCAATAATAGTATATACTGCTGCGGCGCGCAGCCCGATCCAATAATAATAGTCGACTGCGCTCACTAGGGGTGTGCAGAATCCGGAGGGGCTCCTACAGCCCAAGCGCTATAATACTGCAGCGTGCAGTCCGATCCATATACTATATCACTACGGCGTGCAGTCTGATCCATATAATATACTATTGCGGCGTGCAGTCTGATCCACATATGTATATGTGTATATACTATTGCGGCGTGCAGCCCGATCCGGTATATATCAAATAGCCTCACTATGGGGTCCCTGACCCCTCTCAGTAAATATAGACTTGGCCTCTCGGGCCCACTTAGCTAAGACAGGGTTTCCAACCACAGATATTCCTTATTTAGAGTGCAAATTGCTAAGACCGGTTCATATTATGTTTTACAGTTAAGAATATGATTGATAGTATGATTTCAATAGGTAAAGTGAGGTCAATTAGATCAACATGCTCCCTAAGGGTTCTACAGATCGACACAAAGGCCCAAATATGGCAACTAGCCCAAAATATACTGATATTAACTCAGTCTCAGTCAAAAATATAGTAGAGTCATCAATCGGGATGGACCGAGTCCGAATCCCCAACAGTAACATCACCACGCTCATCATATAGCGCGGAACATAGCACTACATAGTGAAAATACGGAGTTTCGAACCCTCAGTACATCATTTATAACCATTAGTCACCTCAAGCCGGCCAAAATCCTAGCTCGCCTTGCGCTTCCCTCGCAAATCAGCCTCCTCGTACGTAGAATCTGACCAAAACCACAAGGAATGCGTTATAATAAGCTAATAGGACATGACCCAATCGAAAGAACTCAAAAAACACCCAAAAACACGAAGTTCGCAAAACCCGAGCCTCGAGCCCACTTCTCAAAAAATTACAAAATTCACATCACCGGATTCCTCGTCTCGTCGCGAGTCTGTACTTATAAAATTCATCAAAATTGGAGTTCAAATGTCCCTTCAAATTCCAAATTTATATCCTAAAAACCAAGCCCTAGTTCTTCCAATTTTTATCCAAATTTCTGAGAATTAAAGGTTGAATCTTCAATAAAAATGGTGTTTATATGTCACGAGACTTACCTCCAATAACTTCCCTATAAAATCCCCTTCAAACTCTACCAAAAATCTCTCAAGGTGGTTCAAAAATGGAGGAAATATCAAATGGGTCGCGGATGAAATGTCCTTATAAAACCCTTCTGTTATTGCCCGGCAACTTCCGCTTCTGCGGCCACACAACCGCTTCTGGATTACCGCTCTTGCGGTCTGTTTCCGCTTCTGCGAACTTTCACTTAAGGGACATAACTGCTTCTGCGGTCCAAAACTCGCACCCGCGATACCATTGATGCGGTCAAGGCTTCTGCTTATGTAGAACCTGCCCTGAGCTCGAATTCCGCTTTTGCGCTTGCCCGTCCTCTTCCGCGTTACCGCACATGTGGTCCATAATCGCAGGTGTAAAAACACAAGAAATTAGCAACCTTCAGCAACACACAAGTCCAATTTTCTTCCCGTTGGCTATCCGGAACCACTTCGAGGCCCCTGGACCTCAACCAAAAGCACCAACATAACCCAAAACATCATACGAACTTGTTCCAATCATCAAAACATATCAAACAACGCTAAAACCATCAATTCGCATCGTATTCAAGCCTAAGTTTCTTCAAAACTTCCGAAACTCACATTCGATAAAAAACCCAACCAAACGACATCTGAATGACCTAAAATTTTGCACACATATCCAAAATCACCTAACGGAGCTACAACAACTCTCAGAATTCCATTCTGACCCTCGGATAAAAATTTAACCTATCAACCGGAATTTGCCAAAATTCAAACTTCGCCAATATGGGGGAAACGGGGCTGTAACTCACGTGACAACGAACCGGGTCGCCACACTTAGCAAGCTTCGTAGTCTCATTGAGAGGCTCAAAATGAGGAGCGTGAGAGTATGGACCTGAAACCTTGGAAATTGTCTCTGGAGCATAATGTTCGGCACTGGGGATTAATGGTAGAGGGTATCCACTGATCCAAGCTTGGTATATTTCGGTCATCTGTCTTTTCAACCTCAAGACCTCTTCTTTGAACTCAGATTCCGATTCAACAATTCCCTTAAACGGATCAACAACCCCTATGTCAAAGTCTTTGTTAGCCATGGCTACCTTACTCTTTGACCTTGTGTTGTATGGATGAGTTACTTGAAAACCACAAATCAACCACCCCTTCTGCTCAATGAAGATACCAAAAGGAACAAAATGGGGTCATCCCGTTAGCGTTAGGGCATTTAACATGAGGCAAACGCACATTAAGGATGCAATGCATCTAAGCAATTAACCATTTCTATTATGCATTTGCTTGGCTGCTTGTGTCATCTGGCTTTTCCTAATTGTGACATCTCCCTCACGACTTTTTATTTGATTCTCTATTTTTTAGTTGTGGTCAAAACTTATGGAGATTGACTACATATCATGACCCCGCATGAATCTGAACGTGCGTAGTTCTGGCCGATAAGTGCAAAAATGACTAATAAAAAATTTTGAATTTTTTTCAAATTTTTCATAAAAGAAAAATGTGCTTATTACAATGACACATTTATTACAATATTAACAGAGTCCAAAAGACTCTAACATCGAAATGGAAATACAACCTAAAAATAGACAAATAGATTTGACTCACAAATACAAATTATTATTTTTTTTCCATAATAATAAAAATCATCACTATTTCTCAAAAAATTTCATAAAAATATCCGATTTTTTCAATTCGGCCTTTCAGCACTTCGAGGAAGATTTAATGGCTGTGTTTTCTCACCGGTCAAAAAATTTTAGAAATGACCAAAGGCGGATGTTCTTGCAAAAACTGCCTTCCGGCGTCCTTTTGTGGACATTCGGCTATTTTGGACAAGAATGACATAACATTTTACTCATGGAAAAACAACGATATTTATTTTTCCTAAATAAAAAATTCTATTTTTTTTTCTTTTAGTTTTTCAAATAGTTGAACCCGATATGGATTGCCTACGTATTCCACATCCGGTGAGAATCAAACTTACGTAGTTCTGCTAAATAAAACCAACTATTTTTCAAAAACTTTTTTTGTTGACAAATACACCATTTCTGAAAACAAGACACTTTTTATATATTTTTTTTTCAACAAACTATTTGAAAATAAAACTCTTTAGTTTTTTTTTCCCAACCCACAAAACAAACCATTTTTCTTTTTCTTTTTTTTTTTTATTTTTCTCAAAAATTCGGCAAAGTTTCGATACAATTTTGACATTGATTATTTTTCTAAAAATAGATAATTAGCTCTCCACACTGTTATTTCTCTCTTTTTCATTTTTTCCAAATAGTCCACAGTTGGTCAGCATGAAGGTATGCAACACGTAAGATGCATCAGGATGTTCTTTTCATTTCAGGTTACCTGTCCTAGACGGACCCAACCCCTGTGTTAAGTCCCCTAAGTCAAATGCAATATGATGCAAATAAGCATTACTACTAAGGATCCGGCATGAAGTCAAGTTATTCTAGGTTCAAAACCTGGGTGTGTGTTCTAGACTATGTACCCGAGCGGACAACTCGAGTCGAGGAGGGGGCTACGTATCGGGGACCCGCGAGATCGTCCGGTTTTGTAACTTATCCGGCCACTTCTTATTTCAGGGTATGACACTAACAGAATAGGGAGTCTCAACCAGTAAGAACATCCCTAGAGGTCAGAAAAGAAGGGTTTCGGCACATTTTATATACAGTTCATATAATATCAAAGCGGTAAAGCACTTAGCACATTTAACATGAAACATGTAGGAAAATCAAATAAAGCCACATATAACAATTATTCTAAGCTCGAATTCTTAAACCCAGAACCAGAAGTTATGGGTTTGTTCCCCAGCAGAGTCGCCAGAGCTGTCACACCTCCTTTTTACCTACACCCGCAAGGGTATAAAGGAGTTTTTCCAATTAAAGGTCAATTGAAACGGGATTTGTTTATTTAATTCAGAGTCGCCAATTGGGAGATTTATGGTGTCTCAAGTCTCTGGTTGAATCCCGAACCGAGGAAAATATGACTCTGTTAACAGTCCGCAAACCAAAAATTCGAGTAAGGATTTCTGTTAACCCGGGAGAAGGTGTTAGGCATTCCCGGGTTCAGTGGTTCTAGCATGGTCGCTCAACTGTCATATTGGCTTATTTATCTGATTTTTATACATTTTTGAACCTATGTGTAAATTTTAACTCTTAGCCACTTTTGTTATTATTATTTTAAAAGAGAATTGCAATGTCGTGAAAATGCGCCCCGAACCACGTTACATCAATGCACCCATGATGGTTGTCACATTTCAACTTCGTTGAGATTTGAATTTTGGGTCACATAAATGCGCACCCGGGTGTAGGAAGGTAAATTATTAAAGCGCGCCTAAAGTGACTAATGTGTCGTTATCTTTGGGGAAGGCCGCGAAATTCGCTAAACGACTGATCCCGAAGTCTAAGTATTTTTAGTATAAACATTTATCGAGGGCCCCACAATTTATGTGTTTTGTTTAGTGAGGCTCATCTCATTTACTATTTTTAAAAGGGCAAATCTAAAAGCAACTATAATTTTCTATCTTTATTTGTCTCTAAAAAAAATCCTAACCCACTAACATTGTTAGTAACCACTATTGAAGGTGTCAAAATATTAAGTCACTTTAATAGCCAACCATAAATTCCCGGCAGGCCGGGCTTTGACGAAACAACCTAAATAAAAGAGAAATCCTAGTAGGCTTAATTATGTACTATCAGTTTTAAATTAATGCCACTATCGGTCTGCTAATTCTGATTCATGAATTTTTGAACTATTCATATATGGTTAAATAAATAAGAGAAAACATTACCTAGTTAAATGAGTAAAACAAATTCAATTTATTTAAGCTATACGTATGGGTTGTTTAATGAGACAAAAAAACTGGTTGAAATCGAAATTAAGGATGTCCAGATTTGCATGATTGTTGACCTTTCTTCTTCATTTTTGAAAGATTTACACGTTAAACCAATTTGAAGTCTCGAATGGAAATCAACTAAGCTAACAGGAAACTGATTCAGCTTAATTACTACAAGTACTTAAAGAGACTGATCTCCAGATACACGAGTGTACATCTAATGCTAAAAAAACTAAATTAACTAAGAGTTCAGCGTTTCCTTTGTTCATACATATTTTCCACACAAGTCATTACATATTAAAAGTTCCACCAGTCCAAATTACTTACAAAAGCAGTCCTAAACTAATCCAGTTATACAAACTACATCAAACTTCAGGTAAACAGACTATTAAATTGAACAGTAATGGAACCAAACTCAGGATTCGACTTCAATAATCTCCTTACTTCATTTCTCTTCAAATCAAACTACATGGCTTCATAAAAGCTTATATAGATAAAAGGAAGTACCTGGATAATGCAAATACAAGAAGAAGAAGGGGCAATCAATAGCAGTAACACAGCAAGTCACAGCAACAGGAGGACAATTTGAAATCCAAAATGATACCACTAATCCCAGGCACAGTAGTAGACGAACAGAATCAAAAATAGACCAAACAAACTTGCAAATGAACCTAGTAAATGAACCTATGGTACATATGCAGCCTTTAATAGGCCAAGACTTATCCCAATCAACTCAATATGACCCCAAAATTACTTGAGATCAGTCTGGTGAACTTAAATCAGGAAAATGAGATCAATGAAGCAAAAAAGAACTCTAATGAAACCGTGATCTCTCCCTATTTTTTAACTTTGTCAAAACTCTCCAGGTTCTTTCTTTAATTCTCAAAAAATGATCCTTAAGACTGAATGCCTTAAGCTCAATATCTTTCAGTATTTTTCGAATTCTTTAACTCTCAGAACTGATCTCTCTCTTTTAACTATCTGAAAACTGATTCCAGACATGTGTTTCTTTTTCAGCTTTTCAAATTTTCTAAACTCTCTAAAACTGATACCTAAGAAAACTATTGCTTGAAGCTTTCAAAAACTCTCTGATTCTTTCGAAACTTCTGATATTCTTTCAAGAAGTGATCCCCCAACTCTGTCCAGGTCTGCCTGTATTTATGCCAAAACCCCTAACCTTTTCCAGCTCTTATGAGCACTTAAACTAGTTAAGGAAAATTTTTCACCCATGATATTCTCTAAAACCCCACTACTGTATGTTTTGTTCCCTATTAACCCCTATTTTCCATTATTTTATTCCTCTGGTTATGGGCATATTATATTCTATTCAATTTCCCTTAACCACCCCATGTTATTCCTGACTTCCAACCCTAAATGGTGTTTTACAAACTGTCATTTCCACTAACGGGTCCTTTTTCATCAAACTAAACCTACTGCATCAGTGTCATTTAATTCAGTAGTGTTTATTAACCAATAACCAGATCCTAATTATCACGGGAGGTGAGGTGAAACACATTCGAACATTTTAAGATTTAAACAAACCGACTTAAATGATTGATTTCCTTTTTAACTGTCACTAAATTACATTGTCTGATTAACATAGTGGAATTGTTCAAATAGAAGAATCGGACTAATGGGCGAACCTATTTAATCAATTCAACTGTCTATAACATATGATAATAACAAATGACGAAAATTAGACCAAGTAAAAGGTCCGGAAGAGGAGGAAGAAATAATTGACAAAATACTGGATTACAGCAAAAATTAATCAGACAAACAATAATAATAACAAAAGAAAAAGTAAAGAAAAGAAATACCTCAGAGTATCAGACGAAGTTCCAATCTGTTCTAATCGAAGCTTCGATTTGAACTTGAAGCCGAAATGGACCTTAATCGAATATTTTTCGACTGAGAACACACGAATAAGGTCGATTACGACCTTAATTTTCCCCACTTCAGATCGATTCAAGGATTTGGTTCTTTTAGGGTTCGTCCATTCGATCTAAAAGTCGAGGGGTTCTAGAAAGATTTGAAGGAAACCAGTGGTGGTTTAGGGATGAGGGAGGCTGGGTGGTCACTTGGTGTTAATTTGGGATCAATTGGATAAATTAGGGTTTTGGTCCGATTCTTTGATCTAATATTCGAAGCAATCGGCTGGGATTCGAGGGATAAGGGTTAGGGATTCGGAACAGGGAGGTCGTGGGGATCCTAGGGTGTAAAAATGGAGGTTTTCGGACGTCGGCCACGGCCGTAGGCGATTTCCTGTAGGCGGTCGACGGCGGTAGGAGGCAGAGGATCTTGGGGTCTCAGAGGTTAGAGACAGAGAGGGCAAGGGGGGTTTGTCTTGGGGGGGTGTGGTTTGAGGTATATATATATGGGTGTAGATTGAATCCAGACCGTTAGATCAATTAAAATCGACATCCTGGATCGATTGCTTAACACAAACGACATTGTTTAGACATAATAGAGACCGAGTTGATCTCTTATGTGAATGAGTCGGGTGAGATGAACGGGTAGTGAGGTGCATTTTGGATCGTTGGATGAACGACTTTGAAAGGTTTAGATCACCTCACCTGAGACGGCATCCTTTCATTGATGTGGGAGACGGACTGATCCGTTTGATCTAATGATATCGAAGGTCTGGATTGAGTGTGCCAAAACGATGTCATTTGGATGGCTTGGTCGACTAGGCCGGATAAGGGGTGATTTGGGTTTGAGTTGGGGTGGGTTTGATTTGGGTTTTGGGGAGTAATTCAAGAATTGGCCCAATTTGGATTTCTCTTCTCTTTTATTTTTTCTTTTTATTATCAATTTACTTTCTAATAATAAAAATACAAACCTAAATTTAACTTTGACCAAATTATCCTAAAAATATTAATTAATTCTAAATAATAATCATAACAAACAATTAAACACAAAGTTAAAATAAAGTCACACAATTTTGACATTAAACACTTAAATGCAAAGTACGTTATTGTTTTGTGATTTTCATTTTTGTAAAAATAATTAATTTATTATTTAACTCAATAATTGTAAAAACTAAATCCTAAATGCAAAAATGCAACATATTTTTGTATTATTTATTTATTTGAACAAATAAACATGCAAGGATAAAAATGCAATTAATGACAGAAAATTCCACGAAAATTCACAAAATTGCGCACAATAAAACAAAAAAAATTTGTTTTGATTTTGTGGGAGTAATTCATGTGAGGCAAAAATCACGTGCTCACCACACCAAATGCACATTTTTCTAGACTCCACTTCATATTGTATTTTCGCAAAATTTTAAACGTTTTAGATAGATGAGATATATGATCTTCGAAATGCTGAGTCTTAATTAGCATATCATCTATACATACTTCCATGGTCTTACCTAAATGTTCTTGAAACATTTTAGTAACTATTCTCTGATACGTCGCACATGCATTCTTAAGACCAAAGAGCATTACGTTATAACAATAATTCCCCCTATCTGTGATAAAAGAAGTTTTTTCCTCATCTTCTGGATCCATTTTGATTTGATTATAACCTGCATATACATCTAAGAAACTTAATAGCTCATGCCCTGCAGTAGCATCAATTAATTGATCTATGTGCGGTAAAGGGAAAGAATCTTTTGGACAGGCTTTATTAAGGTTTGTGTAATGTACACAAACTCACCACTTACCATTTTTCTTAGGAACTACAACAGTGCTAGCAAACCAGTCGTGATATTTTACCTCACGAATTTAACCAATTTTTAGCATTTTTTGAACTTCTTCTTGAATCACCTCGATCGCTATCCCTGTCATGTCAGAATGGGACCAAGCAAAACAATCTGTGTTAGCTTGTAAAAATTCAATTAACTTACGCTTTACCTCCGGGCTATGATTGGCTCCTATATACACTTTCCTCTCGGGCAAGTGTATAAATAAGACTACAGCCTCTACTTCTTCCACGGTTGTTTTGATGTTGTCATTCGCCTCTGGTTCTTGAAGGGTATCAAGTCTTGAATCCACATCTACTCGCTCTCATTCATTTGAGGTTGATACCGTATCTCCCCCCCCCCCC
>MU735609.1:176098-227536 GCA_026770625.1 Nicotiana glauca
CTTCTCCTTTTGTTACAACACTAGAGTTGTCAAATCCCGACAAAGTATGCGCTTTTGGGATTAATTTATTATCAACTTCATCTCGCTTAATACTCGCATAAAAATAATGTTCACAGAACCGCCTGGATCCATTAAGACTCGTTTCACGTTAGTATCATATACAAGTAAACATATTACTAGTGCGTCGTTATGTGGAGTTAAGAGATCCTCTGTATCTGTATCATTGAATGTAATATTCTCTTCTTCTAGTAAATGTAGTGATGGATATCTTAGAGGTTTTATTAGTTGCAGTGTATGAAACACCATTTATATCCTCACCCCCGTTTATAACATTGACGGTTCTTTTGGGCGAGGGCAGTTTTGGAGGCTCCTGTCTGTTCTTCATATATGCTAGTTTACCTTTCTCACTAAAAAACTCAATGAGAAACCCTTGCTTTAACAAATGTTCAACCTCACCTTGAAAATATCTGCAATCTGCGATTTTATGCCTGTGGTCATTGTGAAATTTGCACCAATAATCAGAGTTTCATCTGTTTGGATTCTATCTCATCTCCTTGGGCCATCGTACCTTATCTCCCATGCTTCTTAAAACAACAACGAGTTTAGAGGTGGTTACGTTAAAATTGTAACCACCAAACCTTGCTTTTGAACTTCACTCATTGTCACGTGGTCCACGTGAGTTCCGATCATTCCCTAACCTTGATGAAGAGCATGATTTCCTACTTTTGGATTTTTGATCGTCCTTTTAATTATCTTGCCTTGAGCGTGAGTCCTTTCCCAAAGGTCCCATGTAAAGCTCGTACCTTGTATCTATTATAAACATCATTCGACGTTGTTGCTGGGAATTCACGAAGGCTTTCTTTGAGTCGCCTTGTGGCTTCTGAACTCTTCTCATTCAAATTGCTAGCAAAAGCTATGGCCGCCCAATTGTCAGGTACTCCCGGCAGCGTCATTCTTTCCCGTTGAAATCTATATACGAACTTTCTATGCAGCTCTGAATCTCCTTGCTTGATTTTGAAAATGTCCTCCATTATCTTTTCAACTTTTTGAGCTCCCGAATATGCTTTAATAAATAGATCTACAAGCTCAGCAAACGAATTTATAGAATTTTCAGGTAAAAGAGAATACCTTGTTAAGGCCCCTTTAGTGAGCATTTCACCAAATTTTTTTACTAAAACTGATTTGATATCTTGCTTAGTCAAATTGTTGCCCTTGACGCCTGTTGTGAATGCTAACGTGATCTCACGGGTCCGATGTACCATCGTACTTTGGAATGTCAGGCATCTTAAACTTCTTTGGAACTGGGAGGGGGCAGCAGTTGGTTTCTATGGTTGTTGAAAATATTTATCTATATCTACTCCCTTGATCACAGGTGGTACTCCAGGTATTTGTTCTAAGCGTTCGTTTTGCTCCTTAAGAAGTTTCTTCAAAGTTAGTACAAGATTTTGTAAATCAAAAATTAATTGGATTACTTGGGTCTCCCTCATGTGTTTCACTAGGGGTTCCACCTCTGCCTGAATTAACTAATCCAGAACGAGGATTTTCCAAAGTATTGTTGTTTGGAGTAGGTGAGGGTAGAGCAGCATGTAATTGACTGACAAAAGCCTGAAGAGATTTATTGACCTGTGAGGCAATAAGTTTTTGTAAAGCATCATTCATAGCCTCTTCATTCGCAAATTGACCATGTTCTTCAATGTCAGACCCATCAGGATTGCCGTCACGAGATTGACGCGGTGAGCCGTGAAGAGTTGGAACTTGATTGTCACTATTTTGAGGATCTCATTGATTTTGCTGATTGATTTGATTTCCTTGAGTGTTGTCGTAGTTGTTCGACATAGTTGATTCAACACAGAAAATCGAGTTGAAATATAATTGATTATCAGATTCCCGGTAACGAAACCAATTATTTAACCAAAAAATAGATTTTAGCCAAAGCTAGAATTTAGAAGAATCGGGTTACATATAATCGAAAGAAGGTATATAAAGAATCTAACTTGAAAATTATATTCTTAGAAAACAAATAAATCAAAGTATATTTCGATAGTACCCCCCTTCAACTGATTACATATCTCTCTTTTTATAGGTCCCTTTGGGAATCTTTGGGAATACACATTATACCTAAGTCATAATAGGGCTATTATGAGCAATCAATGTCATTAAATGCTACGTTAAATAATCATTAGATTGAATGTGTATATTCCTTAATGGTTTTAGCATTTAATTCCCATTTCATGCCATATTTGCACACTTTTCTTTAACCAGATACATTCTTCTCATTGCTCGTATGTAAATAAACTTAAATAGGAACGGGCGATGATCCAATCGTCTTGTGCCTCTTCCTTTTTCCTTACCCGTGCCTATTTTGTAATTCTTGAACCATGGCTTAGCACAACTCATTGACCATTCCACATGTCATGACATGTCACCCTATATGTGGATACAATTTTCCCCAATACAAGCTTATCATTACATTTATATCCTAGAATTTACGTATATTTTGCTACTCTCGCAAATTGCGTATATTTTTCTAGTATTGTAAGTTATAATATTATCCTTATTAGGACTTCATATTCAGTTGAGTATTTCCTTCTTACAGTCAAGAGAGTAGCGAAGTTACATATATACAGTATTAAAAGTATTTTCATTACCATCGAGCTATAATCGATGGGTAGGCCCCTATTGGGCAACCTCTGATCAGATGGTACGTTATATGACGATCCTACTATGGTCGAGCATATATGAGCGAGCCCAGTTCGTCAAGATACAGATCCTAGCATGGCTGAACCTATTATCACAGAGTAGATATATATGTATACCAAGCCTTATAGGGCCGAAAAGCTATTTTACTTACTATATAGTGAGAATTGAGTCAGTATTAGCAGGTAAGCATATCATCAGATTATCTTTGACTTCCAGCTACTTGAAGTTATTATATTATCAGTTCAATTTCAGCTTTCAGTATATTGCCTTACATACTCAGTATATTATTTCGTACTGACGTCCCTTTTCTAAGGGTGTTGCATTTCATCCGTGTAGGTCAGACAGACAGATGAGTAGGCCTCTTCAACAAGTGTTGCCCGAGTTCAACTTGATTGGTAAGATCTATGCCTTTCGGAGTTTTCGGGTCTAGAGTCTTGTGTATATCTTGTATATATACGTATATATGTCATGAGTAGGTCAGAAAGTCATTCCGATCACAGTATATCCATTATTAGAGGCTTGTAGACATATCTTGTCTGTTAGTGCAGAATGTTGGGCTTCCAGGCCTTGTATGTATATTTGGTTGGTTTGTCAACTGTAATAAATATGACGGCCTTATTGGCCAAGTTTTATTTGATATTTAGTCAGCATTCGTTGTCATTTTTCAATGTGGCCCATGGCCAAAAGTATGATATCATATGTTCAGAGTCCCTTAGTTGTAAGTTGGTACGCAAGGATAGGTGAAGCACTAGGTGCCGGTCTCGCCTCCCAAGTTCAGGGCGTTACAGGTATGTTCCTCTCAGACCGATCAATATCAGAAAAGGTGCATCCCTAGATCGGGCGATGAACTCCTCGGTTGGAAACCACTCGAACATCCATTGTACTTGGTCCTCAGTCAGATTTTTGAAGAGCTCGACCTATTCTCTAGCATTCTACGGTTGGGCGAACATATAGGGCATGTAATTCATTCGCTTCAGAAGATGAAAAGCGATATGATCATCCCAGTACCTTTGCTGAATCTCTTGTCAGTATTCACCCTTTTGGAGGTGCTCCATGAGCCAAAGTTGAAGTAGCAAATTGCAGCCTTCGAAGTGTTTGGCTCCTTCTTGACACTTTTCCAAGTCTCGGTATATTTCCGCAATGATCCTGTGCCCGATGCTAAATTATTTCCCGCCAATTCCTTCCATTGATGTTTTAGTTACCATAGCCAGTCTGGTATAGATTCTTGCTTTCTTCATTGGAAACACGATCAATCCCAGGAAACAAAACATGAATACAAAGACCCTTCGGTGAATATGCCCTAATGATATGATGGCAAACTCGTCAGAATAGGTACGATAGGATTTGCTGTGACCGTACCTCTCATACAAATAATAAAAAGGGATGTAGGATTCTTTCAAACATGTCAGTTCTAGATTCTTCTTCAAACCCATCATTTTGAGGAAGCCTCTACCCTTGCGGTTCTAGGGCATTAACAAACGTGAAGTCGGTCATGCTATACCAGCCAATCCTCCTATGTCTTCTAGCAAGGTTGTCATTTCAATATCCTCGAAGCGGAAAATGAACCTCTCACAATCCCAAAACAAAGTAGAAGTTTCTATGATTTTGTTGTCCGGTTAGATTTCCAGGAAAGAAGCTAAGTTTCCCAACTATTCACGGACAAGAGTTTGATCAATGGAGTGAAGATCTTTCTACCAGCTTAGCAATTTTTGGTGGATGTCGGTGACCATGCCGAATCTAGGGACTTCGTGCCTCATATTTCTGCAAGACAAACATGGTTAGGCTCTTACCTCCATCGGACTCAACTATTTAATGTTAATAATTGGCATAAAGCATTCAGTGCTACAAATAAAGGCACAAAATGTGGTATTGTTCATTTGGGTTTAAGAAAACCCGGTGGACTTTGGACAAGGCTATCTTAAAGAGTCATTATGCGGACAACATAACTGACTCGACTAGGCTTGACCATGATGCATGCACAGTTTAAACAGAGTAAGGTTTCTATGGGATTTTAGATTGGTACCCTTGAGCGGTCAACTCAAGAGGAAAAGGCATGGAACAATCTATTACACCAATGATCGATTGGTTTTACCACAAATATGCCTTTTCAGGATTTGGGGGTGATAATATCGGAATGGCGCAACCACTCATTATAGGCGTTGCTATAGGATTTGTTTGGCACGAGTGAAATATGATGTTGAGCATGATTATGCCACAAGTAAAAGCATGTTGTCATTAATTGTTGCTAGGGACATTGCACGCAATGTGATATTTATATCTGAAAAATGCCCTAACGCTAACATGTTATCTTTGTTTTGCTCCTCTTTGTTAATTTCCAGTATAAGTATCGCGCCTCCTTTTTTCTCTGTGAAAATTGGGTTTATGATATTTGGAGGGACAACTCGTCCCTTTTGGGAACTAGGTTTTGCATTTGAAGAGTCGCCACCTAATGAGTTAAGGTGCATTAGGACACCAATAGAAATTCAATTCTAAGTCATTTGAATAACCAAAGATAGGGTAAGGGCTTGAAATTATCCTAAGGGGAATATGTCAGACACCCCTCAGGATCCACTAGTGTTGTTTCCGGCTAGAAAAATATTGTGAATTTGGGTGCAATTAACATATAAGCAGATAAGGCTCAAATAAGAGGGGATTTCAATCCATAATGGTTTGAAAGTAAACCAAGTTTGAAAGAGCAATTAAAAGATCTGATTTTTAAATAAGGAATTACAATGCTAAAAAAAAATAAGGGCAAAATAAAGGAAGAGGGGTCCTAGGTTTATTAAAATATAGATCACATCAATGCAATATCCTGTAACTACTCCTCAAAAGAGGGGCTACACGTGGTATTAGCGCATCGGTCATCATATTCATATCTACCCTTCCCACCCCGTTTAAGGAACTAAAGCGCGGATTGGTCTTGAACATTATTGCATGCTATTACCCGTCCCATTTCTATCAGTCCCGGAGGTACTTATGACTACTAATCCTAAAGGGGGAATATTAGGCTGATTTGAAGTTTTAAAGATAAAAATCTAAGGCGACATACAAAACATATAAAAGACTGCACATTAAAGGGGAAACATATAAAAACATAAGGCTCAAGTATACCTCCTCAAACAAACAACCCCATTGCATGACATAAACAAATGAGTAAAGGTTTGATTCTAAAAATACTTGAAGGAAGAGGAGATTGTTGTTGCGGTAGGCCTAGCTTATTACATGACTCGTTAGGAAGCACGAATCGGACCTACCTACTGATTGTGTCACTTAAACCAATGGCAGAGGGGAGTTCAGTTTTATTTATACTGCCTACGGCTTGCCTAAGTGTTTAGGTAAGACCTTAGAAGCATGGTATTTAATCAATTTAGAATGTGGCAAAAACAGTAATAACTCAAAACAAATTTTTTGAAATCCTATAGACATGCTTTTTAACCTTGTTAAGTAAAGGAATTAGGTTATTAAAAAGGGCTCAGAAGGGACAAATTTAAATTAGGGTAGTTCCACACTTTGCAGGTGATGGTATCCATTACTACTGATTTTAATTTGCATGGGCATGCTGTGAGCACGTGATTTTTGCCCTATATATGAACTATTTCCAAAAAAATTCAAACAAAAGATTTTTGTTTATTTCTACAATTTTTGTGCATTTTTGTGTCATTTCCTGATAATTGTTGCATTTTATGTGTGCATGTTAATTCATAAAAATACAAAAAAAAAATGCATTTGTATTTAGGATTTAATTCCATATTTTAGTAATAATTAGGGATTAATTTGTTTTAGAATAAGATATGACGAAAATGACAAAAATAGTTCACTTTAGAATTTTTATTGTTTTAATTGTGAAATTATCGAAAAATAGTTTTTAATGTAGTTTTAGGCATTAATTAGTTTAGTTTAATTGTTATTTTAATTTTTGCACCTTTTTAAAATCAGAAAATAATACAAAAATAAAAAATACAAAAAAAAAGGTAGGGAATAAGAGAAATAAGAGGAGGCTTTAATTAAATTTGGTCTTATAAGAAAATCAATTGGGGCCACTTTTGTAACAAGGTCTGTGGCCCAAACCATCAAAATCCCATCAGCCACGCCTGGCCCAAACATGCCTCTTCACCCGACCCAATCTCCATACTCTCTGAAACGACGTCGTTTTGGCATCGTTTAATCTGGGCCATCAATCCTCCTGATCCAACGACCACAAACGGTTGGTGTTATTGTGATATAATGGTCCGAATATACGTATAGCCTTAGAGACCAGCCCTTCATCTTCCTCGTATTGTTCTGCAACCCGCCGGAATCCATCGCCGGCGGACGAAACCTACACCAATCCGCCTTAAATTCACACCACGAACTCCTCAGATCATCCTCTTCCCATTCCCGCCCTTAAATTCACACCACAAACTCCTCAGATCATCCTCTTCCCATTCCCGCCTTTGATTTCCCTCGAACGTCACCGAAAATCCTCGAATCTTCGTCGGAAGATTTTTCGGCCACGATGTGAACTATTCCAAATCGCTCCAAACTTACACCATTGACTCTCCTAACTTCCCTCAACCCAAATATATGACCATTTTGTCTCGAATCTGGCCGGAAGTGCTCGAATATTGATTTTAATCTTCTCCGGCCAAACCTTAAATAACCCAATCTTGGCTGAGTGAGTACGATAAGATCCTTGGGGCATCCTCGTGGGGAGTTGATCATCATTGGCATCCAAACATCGTCTGAATTTGCTGAATTTAGGAAGCAATTTGACCGGAGTCTTGAAGTGAGTTGGTGAGTCTTCGAGTTTAGTTTCTTTTATTCACTAACCTTCCATGGCCATGTAGCTTCGTAATTTTGTTTAGTAAGATTGTCAGTCCGAAATTATGGGCCCTCCTTTACTTCTGTTTCTTTCTGACCCTATCTCCTTGAGTGATAATTAGTATTATGTGTTAATGGTTATGCATTCTGCTAAAGTTATATTTGGGTTGATTTGGCTGTTTGAATAAAGACTCGTTATTTTAGTCTCAATAGTAATTCTGTTAGTTAAACATTTGTTTGAGTGTTATATGATTAAGTCTGATTTAAGTTCAGTTTGTTTTTAGTTTGATGACTATTGTTGTTAATTGGTCCGAGCAGATAGGTTGGTTAATAGTTGAGCTAGGATTACATTTTTTTTGGTTGAAAGTTCAGACCCTATGATTCGTTTGGATATAGCTGTTATGTTTTAGTAATTTTGGGATAAATTGAGGGTAATTGGGGTAATTTGGGGCAGGGAATCTAGCTAGAATTTCCTTGAAGCTTCTAGGTGTAGGTGTACACTCTAGTCAAACTCTAGATTGAATGCCTGGACTGTTTCAGACTGTAACCTTTGATTATCTAGCCATGGCTTTAGTATAGTAGATACTGGATTCAATTTAAGCATTGCTCTGTTAAAAATTAAAATTAAAAAACAGTCTGGAAAGTTTGTATTGCAGTAGATAACAGATACTTAGTGAATTGTTAATTGATTCGTGTTCTTCTAGGTTCATTTCAGTCAGATTTAAAGCCAGTAGGTGTTTGGATTGTTGATTAGGGTATTGAATTGATAATCATAGTTGAGATTGCTAATTATTGTTGTGATATGTTATTGAGATCATACACGTTGATTTATTTCTTTTGTTAAAAAAAATTGAACGTAGTTGTTTGAGTTGATGATTATCTAATGTGGTTATATTTTTTTTTTTAAAAAACAAAAAAAAAATTTTGAAGCTCTGTGGTCACAATTGTCATTGTTAGTTTAATATCAAGTGGGAAATCGTTTAGTGGCGTATTTGTAAGTTGTTGGTACTCTTGCCCAGGTTCGATCCTGGGTCCCTGTCCTGCTTGCAATGAGTTTCGAATTGGGCCTCCCTTTAACGGCCCATCTTATGAGAAGTTCCTTCAATAGGCTCGTGGGAATCGTTCAAGGCCCCATTAAACATTAGAACAAGTGAACCAACGTTCCTTGTGATCCGTGGGTCATGAGAACCCAATTGCGTCCAATTAAAACGTAAGAGCCCTCTTAGTTTATTAACAAATAGTTTAGATAACAAATATATTTTTTTAAGTTTAAATATCCTTACATAACAAAATGAGATGAGCCTCGCCAAACAAAAATGTAAATTGCAGGCCCCTCATTCAATGCTTAATTAAAAACACTTAGAATTCGGGATGGGCCGTTTAGCGAATTTTACGGCCTTCCCCAAAGACAACAACGCGTTAGTCACTTTAGGCGCTTTTTAATAATTTACCTTCTTGAACTCGGGTGCGCATTTATGTGACCCAAATCCAAATCTCAACGGAGTCGAAATGTGTCAACAACCGCGGGTACACTGGTGCGACGTGGTCCGAGACGCATTTTCACGATGTTGCAATTCTTATTAAAATAAAAAATAAAAGCGGGTTACTGATAAAAGGCACATAAGTTAGAACATGTTTTGAAATCAGATAAAATCAAATACAACAGTTGAGCGACCCTGCTAGAACCACGGAATTCGGGAATGCCTAACACCTTCTCCCGGGTTAACAGAATTTCTTACTCGAATTTCTGGTTCGCGGACTGTTAACAGAGTTATAATTTTCTAGGTTCGGGATTCAACCGGTGACTTGGGACACCATTAATCTCCTAAGTGGCGACTCTAAAATTTAATAATAAATCCTGTTCCGATTGTCCTTTAATTGGAAAAACTCCCTTACGCCCTTGCAGGTGTAGGTAGAAAAGGAGGTGTGACAGCTCTGGCCACTCTGCTGGGGATAAGAACTCATAACATTTTGTTCAGTGTTCAGAATTCGAGCTTAGATAAATTGTTGTATTTGGTTATATCTAATTTTCCTACATGTTTCCTGCTTAATGTGCTAAATGTTTTTCGCTTTGATGTTATCTGAATTGTATATAAACTATGCAGAAACCCTTCTCTTCTCACATCCGGGGATGTGCTTACTGGTTGAGACTACCTATTCCGTTAGTGTCAATACCCAGAAATAAGAAAGAGGCCGGACAAGTTACTAAGCCGGACGATCCCGCGGGTCCCCGGTACGTAGCTCCCTCCTCGACTCGAGTTGTTCACTCGGGTACACAGTCTAGAACACATACCCAGGATTTGAACCTAGAATAACATGACTTCATGCCGGATACCTAGTAGGAACGCTTATTTGCATCGCGTGCATATGAATTAGGGGACTCAACACAGGGGTTGGGTCCATCTAGGACAAGTAACCAGAAATGAAAAGACTATCATGATACATTTTACGTGTTGCATTTATTTGTCTCGGGCCCTCATGCTGACCGGCTTTTGAACATTGAAAATTTTGTGAAATTGAAAAAAAAGAGAAAAGAGAGAAATAGCAGTTTAAAGAATTAATTGTTTAGTTTTAATAAAAAATCGATGCCCAAATGCTGTCAAAACTCTGCCGAAATTTCGAAAAAATGAAAAAATGGAAATGTTTTATTTTTAATAGTTTGTTTTACTAAAAGCAAAGGAAAAATAGAAAAGAATCTTTATTTTTGTAAATTGTTTGCAGAAAAAAAAAGTGTCTTTATTTTAGTTTGGAAAAAAAAAAGGTTGTTTTATTGTTTGTTGAAAATAAAAAAAAATGAGTCGTTATTTTAGAAAAGGAAAATAGCTTGTCTTGCCATAAAAATGAAAACGAAAAAGAGGCTTGTTTTAAAATAGTTCGTTAATTTTCGCGAACTACGCTGGTTTGATTCTCACCGGATATGAGATACATAGGCAACCCTCATCGGGTCCAACCACCCCTTTTGCAAAAGAAAAAAAAATAGTCAAAAATACCAAAATTTTATTTTTTATCCAATAAGTCGGGTGACACCATTCTTGTTGAAAAATAAGCCGAATGTCCCCAAAAAGGACGTCGGAAGGTTGTTTTTGTAAGAACAGCCACTCCGAGTCATTTTCCAACAGTTAGCGGATACAACCTTAAAATTTTCTCCTCGAAGTGCTGAAAGGCCGCATCGGCAAAATTGGGCTTTATTTTTGGAGATTAGAATTGAAAAAAATATATATATATTTGTATACATACATATATATATATATATATATATGTGTGTATATATATATATATAGAGTGTCTTTTTCTTTTAGGTCATAAATAAGTGATTAAATCATCTTAATAAATGTGCAAGATGAGCACGACTCAAAATGAACCTTTCTCAATCATGAATAAGATCCCTTTGGAGTTACGTCTGTGGTGGAATGATTTAGGAAGCGAAGGGCAAGATGAAGTTAAGAAATATTTGAAAGGGCTTACCGGTTTGCTAGAAATTGTGCCTCAGGGAGATATTATCAGAGCATTAGTGACGTGTTGGGACCCGGCACACAATGTATTCCATTTCTCAGACTTCGAGCTTACCCCAACATTAGAAGAAATGGTTGGGTACATCGGGAAAGATGAGGTTCCTTTAAAAGACAAATATTTAGTGGCCCCGAGAATTGTAGCCGTGCACAGATTTTTAGACTCTCTGAAGATACGTAGGACGGTCCACAATGCAAATCTGGCAAATGGCTTTTGCACCCCACACTTCATATACCATAGATATGGCCACATCGGGGGGTTCAATAACCCGGAAAACAAGATATGTAGTAATGGAAACCGCCAAAAATGGGAGGATCAAAGGCGTGTCGCTTTCATGGTGGTTTTTCTGGGGCTGGTGATATTTCCAAGGAAAGATGGAAATATTAACATAAAAATAGCTGGGGTCGTCTGTACTCTAATGACTCAAGACAAAAGCACTCTTGCACCTATGATATTAGCCGATATCTTCCGCGCTCTTATAGCATGTAAAGCCGGGAAAGACTTCTTCGAAGGATGCAATCTGCTGCTGCAAATGTGGATGACCGAGCACCTATGCCATCGCCATTAGTTTTTGAGCTATGGGTCTCCAGAGAAAACATGCATAGAAGAGTTCTGCACGAAGATTAAAGGGGTCAATTTGCCAGAAGGATTCACGGGTTGGACATCATACTTTTGGTCCCTCACTGCTAGTCAAATAGAATGAATGCTTGGATGGCTATCTGTTAATGAAATCATATACATGCCAGCACCAAGGCCGCATATTCTCTTGATGGTCTCAAAAGCATTCAACCCTATGCTCCATATCGGGTTTTGAGGCAGCTTGGAAGATGCCAGATAGTGCCGAAGGACGGTGATCTTAGTACTCAGGTAGTTGAGATTAGTCCTAAAGGACAATTCCCTGAAGCAAAAGTCCGCCAGATTTGGAATAAATGCCAATACTTGAAGTCAGACACTTGCGTAAAGGATCAGGCTAAAGGCGAAGTATCGCCCGAGTACTCTGCTTGGTATGGGAGAGAATGTGAGCATGAAAGGCCAACTAAAAGACCTCATATCCATAAGTTTGCCGAATCATCAAGAGAACAGTAGGCTCGGCTAGCCAAAGAGAACGAGTATAGCGCAAAAATAAGCGATCTAGAAAAACAAGTCCAAAATCTTAAGTTTCAAAATAGTGTGCAAGCTGCGACTGATGAGGGAGAGAAAAAGGAATTGGCCAAAGAAAATGAAGCCTTGAGAGCCCAAATCCAGAAAATGAAGATAGCGGCGGAAAACCCTATTAGGAATGCCAAAGATGCAAAGCTTATAGACAATTTAAGGCAAAAAGTAAATGATTACAGTTTTGACATCAATAAAGCAGAGAAGGAACTAGCTGGGGCTCGAAGACAGTTGACTAAAAATGCAGAGGAACGAGCCCGCATGATTCAACAGCTGAAAGAAGAACATGACAATGAGGTCGCCAGATTAAGGAAAAGGGTCATTACCGCAGAAAACAAAATGAGCAAACAAGCAAAAGAGTTCAAGCTTGAAAGGGAACACTGCTATACAGCTTTAGCACAATTAGAAATGGTTCAACAACAACTTCAGGAGAGAAATCAACAGACTTTGGAGGCTAGGGCCGAACAGATAGGGCGGTTACTTCAGGAAAAAGGCATAATCAGAGAAGGAATCCTAGCTATTGCTCACCACATCACCAGAAAATGCCGAATGTTCGAGAATATTACTCAGATTACCTTCTTTGCCTCAGTGATGATATTTTTGAAATAGTTAATGAGTGACCTGGATAGACTTCAAGGGGAACTTGCACAAAGGCCTGCGGCGAGACCAAACGATGTCCCGCGGGCACTAGGAGATTTAATGTATTCATGAACATCATTAAAATTTGTATTTTTACTAGAGTATGTCAGTTATTTGAGTTTCTATTTTCATTTCAAGTCAGTCTACAATAGAATAGTTGTGGATGGAGTTTGTAGCTCATTTTATCATTTAGAGTCTGTTAGTTCTCTTCATGTGTCGGTTTTGAGTCCTTGTATTTGAAATGTTTACTGTTACTAAAATTGAAAATTCCAAGAAAAAAACAAAAAAACATTTTGTTTGTATTTTACATTTATTGCATTTGATCTGATTCAGGCATGGGAACGATACATAGGCAATCCCTATAGGATCCGACCATAACCATATGAAAAGGAAAATACTGCAAGAATAAAAACTAAAATGAAAAGAAGAGCGGAGCCATAAAATAAAATGGTAGAGAAAAAGAAAAACAAAAGAGAAGGGAAAATCTACTGTAAAAGAAACTATGACAAGGCAAGGATGAAAGAAAGATGTCACGGTCAAAGCCGGGATGACGCACGCGGCCGAGCAAATACATATTAAAAACGATAATTACGGTTATTTGTTTGTTAATGCCCTAACCACTGATAACGTTGTTGTTGATGATGAGTCTAGATAGGTGGTTTAGCTGACTGGCATTTTGGCAACTCACACATATAACACCCGCTCCAAGGACATGTCAAAAATGGTTAGCCAAGAGATTGAAGCAACTGTTGTCAACCCGGCTAGGGAAGAAGAAGTGGTAGATGTTAATGCTATGAAAGAGGAGATGTACAAATTAAAATAACAGATGGCCAAAATGTACCAGGACTGGGCAAAAGGACATCCCCTGCCAACTTATTTTGTCAATCCTGCCTATATCCCGCCACTCACTCAATCACAAGATCCTCTCACAGTGAATTCTTCTCCGGCTTACCCAACCTACCAACAATATTACGCAACCACTTCCCAAACACCACCACCTCCACCATCAAAGCAAAACCCATGCCCTCCACCACCAGTTGCTCATGTGTATGTGGCTCCTCCGCCTGCCATATTACACAAATCTTCAAGCGAACCTTTGTTCCACACTCAGAAAAACCACTATTATTCGCCCGAGCCTACTTTCAAACCTCATGAACCATACTCTTATACTCCTCTTATTGATATATCAGCTGAAGAAGAAAAGCCTCCTAAAAACCCCGAGCAGGAGGAGATGATACGCAAGGTAAAAAGCTTGGAACAATCATTCCGGAATATGCAAGGTCTAGGAAGGCAAGTGATTGTTGCTTATAAAGATCTGTGTTTGTTTCCACAAGTCCAACTGCCTGCGGGTTTCAAGTTACCGAACTTTGATCTTTATGATGGACATGGCGACCCTGTAGCCCATTTGAGAGGGTTTTGTAGTAAGATGAGAGGTGCTGGAGGAAAACATGAATTGTTAATGGCGTACTTCAGCCAAAGTCTCAGTGGATCGGCTTTAGAGTGGTATACAAGGCAAGATCATACCCGATGGTACACATGGGATGACTTGGCCCAAGCATTTGCAAACCACTTTCAGTATAATCTTGAGATTGTCCCCGATCGTCTTTCCTTGACCAAGATTGAGAAGAAACCTGGAGAAAGTTTTAGAGAATATGGATTTCGATGGAGGGAGCATGCCGCGAGGGTCGATCCGCCTATGAAATAGGGTGAGATGGTGGATTACTTTCTGCAGGCTTTAGAGCCAACTTATTATGTCATCTAGTATCAGCGGTGGGGAAAACTTTTAATGAAGTAGTAAATATGGGAAGCATGGTAGAAGAAGGTTTGAAATCTAATAATATTATGACTTACTCTGCAATAAAAGCAACTACCCAGGCCATCCAGACTGGAACTGGAGGGATATTGGGAAAGAAGAAAAAAGAAGATGTAATAGTGGTAGAGTTGAGAGCATGGTCCAGGGGTCCTTCACCATATTATCACCAGCCTCGCCCACATCACCAGACCTACCCACATACACCATATGGCCCACTACAACACTACTATCCACCTCTCGTTCCCCACTTCTCAGTTCATCATGCCCAAACATATCCTCAACCTCAAGCACCCTGGCGTGCACCTACTCCCCAAAATAGCTATCATACTCAAAATACATACCCACCTACTAGAACTCACAAAAATCCCAGTAGAACCGGTTTCCGACCCAACCCTGCTGCTAAGAATGATAGGTTGCAAAAGAAGAAGACTTTCACTCCGTTAGGAGAATCTTATACCAGCTTGTTTCACAGATTGAGGTAGCTTGGAATGTTAAACCCAATTGAACCAAAAATACCAAACCCTCCCCCAAGGAACCTGGACCATTCAGTAAATTGTGAATATTGCTTAGGAGCGCCAGGACATGACACGGAGAAGTCCTGGCATCTGAAAACTGCTATTCTGGAACTTATTGATACCAGGAGAATTGAAGTACAGGCTCTAGAAACTCCCAATATCACGCAAAATCCATTACCAACTCATCATGAGACTCACATGATTGAGTTAGTGCAGAAGGGAGAATACAAGAAGCCGTCGCAAGCTGTGATGATGATTAAGGCAAGTTAGAATAAAGCAAATGAGAAATTGATTGGTGGAAAGGCATTGGCCGTAGTGGAACAAACAGTCAGTGAACCAGGGACGATAGTGAAACCAGAACCTGTTAAAGTGACAATACCAGGAGCAGTTGTTAAGCCTGTGTTGGTTGTAAACGGCGCTCGTACAGAACCGTTTATCATTAAACCGGTGACTCAGTTGCCAGTGGTTAGTGAAAAAGTTGTCCCGTGGAATTATGACCGGGTGACTGTGATGTACAGAGGAAAAGAAGTTAAAGAAGAAGTGTGCGAAACTCATAGGTTGACTGGATCAGGGAGATGCTTTGCTCCTGAAGAATTGAGAATGATTAAAACAACTAAAGACATTCCGGCACTGGTGAAGAAAGCTGTTACCACCGAAGAAGCTGAAGAATTTTTGAAAAGATGAAGGCACAAGACTATTCAATCATGGAACAATTAAGGAAAACCCCGGCACAAATCTCATTGCTGTCTTTATTAATCCATTCAGATGAACACCGTCGGGCGCTGTTGAAGATTCTAAATGAAGCCCATGTGCCAGACAAAATCACTGTGAATCATCTTGAGAAGATTGGAAATAAATTTTTTGAGATTAACAGGGTAGCATTTTCTGATGACGAGTTGCCACTGGAAGGAATCGAGCATAATAGAGCCATTTACCTCACAGTGAAGTGTGAAGATTCCGTGGTGACTCGGGTGTTAATTCATATTGGGTCTAGTGCGAATATTTTCCCTCTCTCTACCCTAGAAATGTTGAAAGTTGACAGTGAAAGAATCCATAAAAATAGTGTATGTGTACGGGGATTTGATGGCGGAGGGAAAGACACAGTGGGAGATATTGTGCTGGAATTAACAATAGGACCCGTAGAATTCACTATGGAGTTTCAGGTGCTCGATGTTGTTGGTTCATACAATCTTTTATTCGGACTGCCCAGGATTCATGTCGTACTTTGCATCAAATGGTAAAATTTGAATGGGATCGGCAAGAGATTGTGGTCCATGGGGAGAATAATTCTTGTAATGCTATTACACCCTTCGAAGAAGTTGAAGATGATAAAGGTTCGTGGGTATACCAAGTTTTAGACACAGTGCCAGTTGCTAAAATCCCGAAAGGGGAGTGTGTTCCTATGCACAAGGTAGATGCCGCAGCTATCATGGTGGCAACAGAGATGATAAGGAATGGATTTTTGCCCGGAAAGGGTTTGGGAACTTCATTACAGGGGATCATACAACCAGTGTCTCTTCCTGGAAATCTGGACATTTTCGGGTTAGGTTTCAAACCCACTGCTGCCAACATAAGGAGAGCCAAAATGATGAAGAAGAGAGTGTGGACCCAAAACCTATTTCTCGCCTTTCCCATTCTTTTATCCGGTCTGGTACTAAAAGGCGCCCAGCAACAGCAATTCCCAATTCTGTTGTGATAGAACCCGACAAGGAGATGATCGAAAGGTTCGAATGGTTGTTTGATGAAGTGAATATGGTGGAAGCATATGAAGGTCTGAGTAAAATTGATGTTCAGTTCGTGGGGTCTCAGGCCAAGATTAATAACTGGGAAGCTACTCCTCTTCCTACACGGAAGGAGTCGTGGTAGTTAGTTTTTGATTTTCCTTTTAGTATTAAATCTGGATTATTTCCAAGGTTGTAATTCGGATTGCTATGTTCCATCCATTTGGATGAGCTAAACCTTGTTATCATACAATTTTAATGAAATGCAATTTCCTTCTCTCTTCATTTCTGATAGCCTTTATTTTGTTTTATTTTCTTTCTTGTACAGTCCCTTTTATGCTGATTTCAATGATGTGTCATGCGTGAGGAATTTCCGGCCTAGTCTTGATAATCAATGTGAAATAGTAAAAGTTGAGTGTGAGGATGAGATAGAATATGATGACGAGGAAGCTTTGGAAGAAATCAGTAAAGAATTAAGTCAATTTGAGGAAAAATCCAAACCTAATTTGAATGACACAGAGGCAATCAATTTAGGGGATCAGGAGAATGTTCGGGAAACAAAAATAAGTGTCCATTTTGAAGCGCCGCTCAGGGAAGAAATAATCAAGTTGTTGTTTGAGTTCAAAGATATTTTTGCATGGTCATATGATGATATGCTGGGTTTAAGTACCGATCTGGTGGTCCACAAATTGTCCATTTATTCGGAATGCCCTCCTATCAAGCAAACACTGATGAAATTTAAAACAGATATCAGTGTAAAAATCAAAGAAGAAGTCAACAAGTAGTTTGAGGCGAAGGTCATACGGGTTACCTGATATCCCACCAGGTTAGCCAATGTTGTACCTGTGCCAAAGAAAGATGGAAAGACCATAGTGTGTGTTGATTACCGTGATCTCAATAAGGCGAGTCCAAAAGACAACTTCCCAGTGCAAAACATCCATATATTGATTGACAATTGTGCCAAACATGAGATTGGTTCTTTCGTGGATTGTTATACGGGCTATCACCAGATTTTTATGGATGAGGAAGATGCGGAGACGGCATTCATTACGCCTTGGGGAACTTACTGTTATAGGTTTATGCCGTTTGAGTTGAAGAACGTAGGGGAAACATACATGAGGGCGATGACCACCATGTTCCATGATATGATGCACCAGGAAATTGAAGTTTATGTGGATGACATGATTATAAAGTCAAGAAAACAGTGTGATCATGTTAAAGACTTGAGGAAGTTTTTCCAGAGGCTTCGCAGGTACAATCTCAAATTAATCCAGCAAAGTGCGCGTTTGGAGTCCCGTCAGGGAAGTTGTTGGGGTTTATGGTAAGTCGACGAGGTATTGAATTAGACCCGTCCAAAATCAAAGCCATTCAGGAGTTACCACTGCTAAAGAGCAAGAAAGAGGTGATGAGTTTGCTCGGTAGGTTGAATTATATTAGCAGGTTCGTTGCTCAGCTTACAACGACTTGTGAGACTATCTTTAAACTGCTAAGGAAAGACGTTGCGGTCAAGTGAACGGATGAATGTCAGGCAGCTTTTGACAAAATTAAGGAGTATTTGGCCAGTCCACCTGTGATGGTTCCGCCAGAGCCGGGAGGACCCTTGATCCTTTATCTGATAGTGTTGGATAATTCTTTTGGTTGTGTACTGGGGCAGCATGATGTTACGTGAAAGAAAGAGCAAGCAATTTACTACCTCAGCAAGAAGTTCACATCTTACGAGGTAAAGTTCACGTAGCTTGAGAGAACGTGTTGTGCTTTAACCTGGGTTGCACAGAAATTGAAGCATTACTTGTCATCATATACTACTTATCTCATCTCGCGGTTGGATCCATTGAAGTACATTTTTCAGAAGCCCATGCCCACAGGGAGGCTCACAAAGTGGCAAATCCTGCTCACGGAATTTGATATTATATACGTGACCCGTACTGCGATGAAAGCACAAGCAGTGGCTGATCATTTAGCTGAGAATACAGTTGATGATGAATATGAACCTTTGAAAACATACTTCCCTTATTAGGAGACAATGCATATTGAGGAATTGGAACTAGATGAAAGGCCAGGGTGGAAGTTGTTCTTTGATGGGGCTACCAATGCCAAAGGTGTTGGAATAGGAACGGTACTTATTTCTGGGACAAGGCAGCACTATTCTATTACAGCTCAATTTTGTTTCTACTGTACCAATAATATGGCTGAATACGAGGCATGTATCCTGGGTTTGAGGATGGCTATAGACATGGGTGTACAAGAGATCTTGGTCATGGGCGACTCGGATCTTTTGGTGCACCAAATTCAGGGAGAATGGGAGACACGAGACTTAAAGCTCATACCATACCGGCAATGTTTGCATGAACTTTGTCAACGGTTTTAGTCAATAGATTTCAGGCACATTCCAAGGATTCATAATGAAGTTGCTGACGCTTTGTCCACTTTGGCGTCAATGTTGCGTCTTCCAGATAAGGCTTATGTGGACCCATTGAAGATTTAAGTCTGAGATCAGCATGCCTATTGCGATATGGTGGAAGAAGAACTTGATGGTGAACCATGGCTTCATGATATCAAACAATACCTCAGAATGGGAGTATATACGGCACAGGCCAGAGGGGATCAAAAGAGAGCTATTAGACGTTTAGCTAGCAGATTTTTCTTCAGTGGAGGAGTTTTGTACAAAAGAACTCCAGATCATGGTTTATTGAGGTGTATGGATGCTAAACAAGCTACAACTATCATGACTGAGGTACATGCGGGAGTTTGTGAACCTCATATGAGTGGATATGTATTGGCAAAGAATATTCGCCGAGCAGGTTATTATTGGCTTACTATGGAAAGGGATTGCATCTGTTTCGTGCGCAAGTGTCATCAATGCCAGGTACACGGAGATTTGATCCATTCTCTACCATCTGAGTTGCATACAATGTCGGCACCATGGCCCTTCGTTGCTTAGGGAATGGATGTCATTGGGCCAATCGAGCGAGCAACATCTAATGGGCACAGGTTTATTCTAGTAGCCATTGATTACTTCACTAAGTGGGTTGAAGCAAAAAATTTAAAGTCAGTGACCAAGAAGGCGGTGGTCGATTTTGTGCATTTAAATATCATTTGTCGATTCAAAATTCCGAAGGTGATTATCACAGATAATGGTGCCAATCTCAATAGTCATTTGATGGCGAAAACATGTCAGCATTTTAAGATCACGCACCGCAATTCTACCCCATATCGTCCTAAGGCGAATGGAGCAGTCGAGGCAGCTAACAAGAACATCAAGAAGATACTTCGGAAAATGGTGGAAGGATCCAGGAAATGGCATGAGAAGTTACCTTTTGTCTGTTAGGTTATCACACTAATGTTCGTACTTCAGTAGGAGCAACTCCTTATTCATTGGTGTATGGTACGGAGGCAGTAATACCTGCAGAAGTTGAAATACCCTCCCTTCGGATTATTGCTGAAGCAGAAATTGATGATGATGTGTGGGTCAAAGCCAGTTTGGAACAATTGAGTCTGATTGATGAAAAGAGATTGGCAGCAGTATGTCATAGACAGTTATACCAACAAAGAATGGCAAGAGCATATAACAAGAAAGTGCGTCCGCGGAAGTTTGAAGTAGGGCAATTGGTGTTGAGGCGTATCTTACCTCACTGGGCTGAAACAAAAGGAAAATTCGCCCCCAACTGGCAGGGGCCGTTTGTTGTAACACGAGTGTTGTCCAATGGTGCATTGCATCTAATAAATGTGGAAGGGAAATGTGTAGAAATGGCTATCAATTCTGATGTAGTCAAGAGATATTATGTATGATTCTTTATCTTTATGTACCTAATTGTATTTGGCATATTTTGAGATTAAAAAGACGAAGGCATTTTGTTCTTCTATCTAAACACTTTATCATTTGTTATCCCTTTGAGCCTTATTATATTTCATATCCCTCTTTCGGAATTAAAAACAAAACTCAAGAACCCGAGCAAGGAAATTAAATGGAGAAACAAGAGAAAGATACAAAAGAAAAAGAAAGAAAGAAAAAGAAGAAAAGAAAAAAAAAAGAAACAAAAAGAAGAAACAAAAAGAAAAGAAAAGAAAATAAAGAAAAGAAAATAAAGAAAAAGAAGAAAAGAAAGAAAATGAAAAGAAAGAAAGAATAATGGAGGAAAGGAAACATCGCAACGACAAAGCGATTCTATGACCTGAACTACGTTTGACTTGATCTCGAAAGGGTACGTAGGCAGCCTCACTGAGGTTCAGTCACAACAAAGGAAAAGTCCAAGAATGAAACTAGGGCAGACGTTATGGTTGTTGCGAGAAATATGATTCCGAAAGTTATAATTTTGAACCCACGTTTGAATTGTTTTGAGCCTTTATACCCTTCTTTCTAAACCCATCCAAAAGCCACATTACGGTCCAAAGAAAGACTTTCTGATCAATTTTAAGAAATTTCAATACGAGCAGGTAAAGTTATTCATGTTGGGGACAACACTCTGGTGCCAAAAGGAAAATGATGAAAATGAGAGTCTTAATGGTGAAAACCCTCATGGGCACCATAAGGCAAAGTGAGTTTGAGAGATATTAAAAATGAGAGAGTCTTATTGGTAAAAACCCTCACGGGCACCGTAAGGCGAAAGTGAGTTTTCAGATGGAAAGATGGAAAGATAATTGTGAGGGAAAAGCAAAGTTTCACAAGAAGGAGACAGAAACACAAAATAGCAATACGGGGAAAAATATTTGGGTCATCAAGATTAGAGGGTTGAAGGTCAGCCGAGAAGTTGTGGCATGTCAAAACAAGTCCAAAGAAGAAAGTCAGAGCAGAGTTGGAAACAGGAGCATGGCCAACAAGAATGCCAGTAGTTAAACACTATTTTATATTAACAAATCTTTCTTTGATTAAAACAGGGGCAGAAAATTTTTTTTTGTAAGCAAGAGCCCACCTGGATAACAAGGGAATACTTTCCAAAGTTAGCAAGCAGGAGCCCACCTGAAGAACAAGGGAATATTTTAATGCAGCAAGCAGGAGCCCACCTAAAGAATAAGGGAATACATTTCAAGCACAGCAATGAGGCACCCACCTGAAGAACAAGGGAAGTAAAATGCAAGTCTTATCTTTCATGTTTAATATTCGGTAACATAACGCGCCCAGTTATCAAACTGGGGCAGAAAATTTTCTTTGCTTTGTATGGTTGTTGCAAGCAGGAGCGTACCTGAAGAATAAGGGAATATCTTTCAAAATTCAGCAAGCAGGAGCCCACCTAAAGAACAAGGGAATATCTTTCAAAATTCAGCAAGCAGGAGCCCACCTAAAGGACAAGGGAATATCTTTCAAAATTCAGCAAGCAGGAGCCCACCTAAAGGACAAGGGAATATCTTTCAAAATTCAGCAAGCAGGAGCCCACCTAAAGGACAAGGGAATATCTTTCAAAATTCAGCAAGCAGGAGCCCACCTAAAGGACAAGGGAATATCTTTCAAAATTCAGCAAGCAGGAGCCCACCTAAAGGACAAGGGAATATCTTTCAAAATTCAGCAAGCAGGAGCCCACCTAAAGGACAAGGGAATATCTTTCAAAATTCAGCAAGCAGGAGCCCACCTAAAGGACAAGGGAATATCTTTCAAAATTCAGCAAGCAGGAGCCCACCTGAAGAACAAGGAAATATCTTTTCAAATGCAGCAAGCAGGCACCCACCTGAAAAATAAGGGAAGTACAATCCAAATTTTAGCCTTTAAATTTTAAATCTGATAGCATGATATGCCCAGTCAAAAGACTAGGGCAGAAAAAGGGAATACTTTTCAAGCATCGCAAGCAGGAGCCCACCTGGAGAACAAGGGAATACTTTTCAAGCATCGCAAGCAGGAGCCCACCTGGAGAACAAGGGAATACTTTTCAAGCATCGCAAGCAGGAGCCCACCTGAAAAACAAGGGAATACCTTTTCAAGCATCGCAAGCAGGAGCCCACCTGAAAAATACACATATATTTCAAACTGTAGTAGTCAAGTATCATCAAGAGAAATGGCAGAACATCGCCAAGGCAATGACAAGAATTCCATTGGAAGAACAGAAGACACAAGAGCAAGGCAATATAATAGCAAGTTTGAAGACATAGATAGGATCTTTTGTAACTCATAGATCAAAGCTTAGGCTAGCTTCTTTTGTTTTACCGCGGTGTAATAAGGAGGTCAGCGAGCAGTAGCAACAGCAACAACAATGAGATCACAGTTCCTGGTAGTCCTAGCTACCAGACGTTCCTGAACTACACTGACCTGATTCCTGTTTAATCCCGGATATTTAGGCAAGCTCTGGCAGGGCGCGGTCAACTCTTTCAAAAATGCTTCACACGGAATATTCAAATGGGCAAAAATTGCTCGTATTTGCTCACTTATCTTTGCACGAAAACTCTTCGTGTTTCCGAGCAAAGAGGGGCAGCTGTGACCACGTGGTTTTTTCCCTATATATGAATTATTCCCAAAAAAAAATTCAAACAAAAGATTTTTCTTTATTTCTATAATTTTTTTGCATTTTTGTGTCATTTCCTGATAATTGTTGCATTTTATGTGTGCATGTTAATTCATAAAAATACAAAAAAATATGCATTTGCATTTAGGATTTAATTTCATATTTTAGTATTAATTAGGGATTAATTTTTTTTAGAATAAGGTATGACGAAAATGACAAAAATAGTTCACTTTAGCATTTTTATTGTTTTAATTGTAAGATTATCGCAAAATAGTTTTTAAAGTAATTTTAGGCATAAATTAGTTTAGTTTAATTGTTATTTTAATTTTTGCACCTTTTTAAAATCAGAAAATAATACAAAAATACAAAATACAAAAAAAAACTAGGGAATAAAAGAAATAAGAGGAGGCTTTAATTAAATTAGGTCTTATAAGAAAATCAATTGGGGCCACTTTTGTAACAAGGTCTGTGGCCCAAACCTTCAAAATCCCATCAGCCATGCCTGGCCCAAACACGCCCCTTCACCCGACCCAATCTCCATACTCTTTGAAATGACGCCGTTTGGGCATCGTTTAATCCGGGCAATCAATCCTCCTGATCCAACGACCACAAGTAGTTGGTGTTATTGTGATATAATGGTCCGAATATACGTATAGCCTTAGAGACCAGCCCTTCATCTTCCTCGTACTATTTTGCACCTCACCGGAAGCTGTCGCCGGCGGACGAAACCTACACCAATCCACCTCAAATTCACACCACAAACTCCCCAGATCATCCTCTTCCTATTCCCACCTTTGATTTCCCTCGAAACTCACCGGAAATCCTCGAATCTTCATCGGATGATTTTCCGGCCACGACATCAACTATTCCAAATCGCTCCAAACTTACACCATTGACTCTCCTAACTTCCCTCAACCCAAATATATGACCATCTTGTCTCGAATTTCGACGGAAGTGCTCGAATATCAATTTCAATCTTATCCCGCCAAACCTTAAATAACCCAATCTTGGCTGAGTGAGTACGATAAGATCCCTGGTGCATCCTCGTGGGGACTTAATCATTGGAGTCCAAACATCATCTGAATTTGCTGATTTTGGGAAGAAATTTTACCGGAGTCTTGAAGTGAGTTGGTGAGTCTTCGAGTGTAGTTTCTTTTATTCACTGACCTTCCATGGCCATGTAGCTTCGTAATTTTATTTAGTAAGATTGTCAGTCCGAAATTATGGGCCCTCCTTTACTTTTGTTTCATTCTGACCCCTATCTCCTTGATTCATAATTAGTATTAGGTGTTAATGATTGTGCATTCTGCTAAAGTTAGATTTGGGTCGATTTGGCTGTTTGAATAAAGACTTGTTATTTTAGTCTCAATTGTAATTCTGTTAGTTAAACATTTGTTTGAGTGTTATATGGTTAAGTCTGATTTAAGTTCAGTTTGTTTTTAGTTTGATGATTATTGTTGTTAATTGGTCCGAGCAGATAGGTTGGTTAATAGTTGAGCTAGGATTACATTTTTTTTGGTTGAAAGTTCAGACCCTAGGATTCGTTTGGATATAGCTGTTATGTTTTAGTAATTTTGGGATAAATTGAGGGTAATTGGGGTAATTTAGAGCAGGGAATCTAGGTAGAATTTCCTAGAAGCTTCTAGGTGTAGGTGTTAAGGCATATTTCAGTTAACATAGGGGGGTGACTTGGTCCACAAAGCAAGAAGTAGAGGATTAAACTGAAAATAAGTAGGGACTAAAGAGAAAAACACAAGTTTGAGGGCTGCCCCTCACTTCGCTTATAAAATGGCATTCCCATGCCTTCACAAGAAAGATTTTTTTTTTAGCCAAAAAATAGTTTTAAGCTTACAAAAGCTAATTTGAAATTCAGATAAAAATCTCCAAATCTGAAACTCTCTTTCATCTTAGAAAAATCAAAAAAAATATAGAAAGTCATTAAAAAATACAAAACCACTGTTCTATTGTAGTTTTGTGTATCAATTGAATAGTTATGCCTGAAAATCACTACCGCTTGATTGCTGGAATGTGGAGTCTGCTTTGGTTTGTGATTTCGAGTTAATTTGGAGTGATATTAACGTTGTTTGGGTTGGTTTTGAATAGTGAAGCTCGTTTACACTTAAATCTGGGTTGTGTTGTTTGCTGGTTGATGGTTTAGTGATATGTTGTGTTTTGAGCTGTTGCCGATCTCTCCTTCCTTCATTTTTTTGTCAAATTCCTGGTACACATTTGGATTGTCTCGGTGTAGATTCTCCTATCCAACAATGAAATGAAATTGAAGTTATGTTGTAGCTCCATCATTCTGTTAATCTCATCATGTTTAAACGATCTTCTGTGATTTAGTTAACTGTACACTCTAGTCAAACTCTAGATTGAATGCCTGGACTGTTTCAGACTGTAACCTTTGATTATCTAGCCATGGCTTTAGTATAGTAGATACTGGATTCAATTTAAGCATTGCTCTGTTAAAAATTAAAATTAAAAAATAGTCTGGATAAGTTTGTATTGCAGTAGTGAACAAATACTTAGTGAATTGTTAATTGATTCGTGTTCTTCTAAGTTCATTTCAATCAGATTTAAAGCCAGTAGGTGTTTGGATTGTTGATTAGGGTATTGAATTGATAATAATAGTTGAGATTGCTAATTATTGTTGTGAAATGTTATTGAGATCATACACGTTGATTTGTTTCTTTTGTTAAAAAAAATTGAACGTTGCTGTTTGAGTTGATGATTATCTAACGTGGTTCTATTTATTTATTTTTTTTAAAAATTTTGAAGCTCTATGGTCACAATTATCATTATTAGTTTAATATCAAGTGGGGAATCGTTTAGTGGAATGTTTGTAAGCTGTTGGTACTCTTGCCCAGGTTCGATCCTGGGTCACTGTCCTGCTTGCAATGAGTTTCGAATTGGGCCTCCCTTTAACGGCCCAGCTTATGAAAAGTTCCTTTAATAGGCTCGTGGGCATCGTTCAAGGCCCCATTAAATATTAGAACTAGTGAACCAACGTTCCTTGTGATCCGTGGGTCATGAGAACCCAATTGCATCCAATTAAAACGTAAGAGCCCTCTTAGTTTATTAACAAATAGTTTAGATAACAAATAGTTTATTTAAGTTTAAATATCTTTAAATAACAAAATGAGACGAGCCTCGCCAAACAAAAATGTAAATTGCAGGGCCCTCATTCAATGCTTAATTAAAAACACTTAGAATTCTGGATGGGCCGTTTAGCGAATTTCACAGCCTTCCCCAAAGACAACAACGCGTTAGTCACTTTAGGCGCGCTTTTTAATAATTTACCTTCTTGAACTCGGGTGCGCATTTATGTGACCCAAATCCAAATATCAACGGAGTCGAAATGTGTCAACAACCGCGGGTGCGCTGGTGCGACGTGGTCCGAGATGCATTTTCACGACGTTGCAATTCTTATTAAAAGAAAAAATAAAAGCTGGTTACTAATAAAAGGCACATAAATTAAAACATGATTTGAAATCAGACAAAATCAAATATAATAGTTGAGCGACCGTGCTAGAACCACGGAATTCGGGAATGCCTAACACCTTCTCCCGATTTAACAGAATTCCTTACTCGGATTTCTGATTCGCGTACTATTAACATATCATAATTTTCTCGATTCGGGATTCAACCGGTGACTTGGGACACCATTAATCTCCCAAGTGGCGAGTCTGAAATTTTATAATAAATACCATTCTAATTGTCCTTTAATTAGAAAAACTCCATTACGCCCTTGCGGGTGTAGGTGAAAAAGGAGGTGTGACATATGCAATCTAACATTGAATGTGAATAGAACGACTCAGATTTATTTGAGAATCCCTATAGGCATGATTTCTATGTGTTACTGGTTTTAGACTCTTATAGACATGATACTTATCATTGCATGTGAGCAGGAGTTTACTTAAGAAACCCTATAGGCATGATTTCTATATGTTACTGATTTCAGCATACTACTGGGTTATAACTAATTGGGCCCTAAAAAATATGATATCTAAACGGTGATAAATGTGTAGAATTTTTGATAATCCCCATAGGCAGGTAATCTAGATGTGAAGTTAAACATTCAGAGTAAATAAATCTCTATAGGAATAATGTCTAAGGCGCAGAATCAAAATACCCTATAGGCATTGTTTCTAAATGCAGTTTGAGGATGCATGATTTAGAATACCCTATATGAATGGTTCTTAAATGCAATTTGAATATGCAGGATTTAAAATACCCTATAGGCATATTTTCTACCCTTGATATGCATAAATACCTAACCCTTTTCACTAGCCAGCCCCAAATGTTTATTACAAACTTATAACAAACTAGGAATACTAAATACATCAAAACGAATAAGATACAACTAGAAGAGGTCTGATTCTCGGTTCCTTCCTGAGCTATGGAATAAATTGCCTTAATATTCTATTGCTTCAAAGACTTTCTCAAACTTGAGTGTGTCAGAGTTCCTTAAGGGCCTCAATAGGACCCCGACCAGTGCTCACCCCCAAGTTACACAAACAGAATAGGGACAAGTGTAGTATAGAAATGCCAGCCCTCATGTGACCGTGTTCAGAGGGAGCTCATGGGTCCTAAGGCAAGCCTCACATGAGGGGGGCAGAACTTAAGCCTAAGAAGAGAGTGAAAAGTGCAGAAACTAAGTTCGAAGAGCTGAGGGAATAAAGGAGAGGGAAAAGGGTGATGAGAGATAGCCATTAATACTTCAAAGAGTTGATAATTTCACACCAAGGGGGCAGGGAATTGGGAATACATTGCAAGGAGCCTATATACTTAGGCATGAGTTCATTCTGGTCATGCACAACAATAGAGAGTGTTGTCATGCTGGTAAATCAACTTGAACACACAACATATAAGGGTAACATATGGGTTACGATCCTAGGAGGACTAAATTCGGGTCATGCTCAGCAATATTTGATGTTGTCATGACCAAAATAAACCATAAGTATTAAACACATTGGGGTAGGGATTTAGGATTCACGGGTTATCATACATTGATTCAGAATAGGGGCAGAGAAAACAACAACATGCTAAATAATGGTACTGGATTTAATACAAATAGTAGGCAGACAAGAATGTAAAAAATCAGTTAATAAGCATGTTGTAATGGGTGCTGAAAACTTAATTAGAACATGCCAGTCAAAGAAGCACAGGGCAGTAAAGAAAAATAGCATGACTTCGAAATACAACCTTGGCTTTCAGCCAGCTAAACAGATAACACCACAAGTAGTAAAGCAAGAGAGTGTATTTAAGTGTAAGTATGAGTTCAGAACTAAAAGTGTTCGTGTTTTCAAAGAGAAGAAGCACCAGGTATTTATAGTTTTTTAAAATCGAGTAAGAAAGGGGTAATAAGCTACAAACATGGAAACAATCATGATTCAGAATCAATTATACAAGTGATTGCCCTTAATTAAGGGGTCACTTACTTAACGGGCAGTGATAGATTAAAAAAAAGGAAAGCAATCAATTAAATGGGTAGGCTGATAATTTCCATAAAAGAAGTAATAAAATAACAAGTAAGCAATTCGAGTCTAGATATAGGGATATACTAATTTTGGAATGGATTCAATAAGACAGAATAGGAAAAGAAATCAATTAAACTTAATAGGCGAGTGAAATCAGAATTTCACAAAGGAAAAGTTTAAATTCAGTCACGAGTTTCAAAATTAGCCAGAGAAGGAGACTTAGCATATAAATAGGGTGCATAAACATTATACGTGCGAGGCCTAGTCTGTTGTCCGGGGAAATAGCACACAAAGTAGCACAAAAATTTAGTAGACAATAACACTCGAAGCATCATAGTTCAATAGGTCATGCCACATTGAATCAGTAGCAAAGAAACATAAAATATCAAAGCATGAGAAGATCTCACAGTAGTAGGTGAGGAAAACCCCTTTTGAAAATTAGGGTTTCGAACATATTTGAGTTTTAGAGATGATAGAAAACCAAAGTCAGAACAATCATACAAAGGAATAAGGGATAGAGAACTTCAAATCGAGTCATGCATTTAAATGAACAGTCTCAAACCCAAAACCATAAGATTTTCAACAATAGAAGGTTTTAAAAAAAAGGATAAACAGACAGATCGGACAAAACTCAGGCAAACAAACATTCATTTAATAAATAGTCGAAAGAAATTAGGAGTTTTAGCATGCAAACTCATGTATAAGAACGATATAAGAAAGCCTAACCAAACATGTCAAATAATCAGAGAAACGTTTTGAAATATCTTAGCAGAAACCCTAATCGAAAAGATAAGGGGTTTTGAAAGCAGAGTTTAAAAGGAAAATTTTAAAAAAATGCTTAGAAGTTCAAAGCAAACACTGACCTGAAGCAGATCTAAAAAGAAATTGAACAAGATCTGGACCAAGTTCTTTCTAGCTCTAGCCTTGAGACCATAAGAATTGAACATATAGATGCCATGGGGGTTGATACATGTCTCTTGATGATCTTGGAAGTCATAGATTTGGGAGGTATTAGGGTTGTAGGGTTTGAAAGGGTTTCAGAGATGATTGAGAGAGAAAGGGTTCAGAGGCGGCGGAGTGTGTAAAATTTAGTGGGGTAAGAGGTCGTTTGAGATTAAAAATAGAAAGGGCCGATATTGGCCGTTGATCTAAATGATGAACGGGTGGGATTTAAAGGGTTAGGTAGGGGATCCGCGTTGGGTTATTTAATTGGTTTGTGGGTCGGTTTGAATGGGAATTGGGTTGGGAAATTGATCTTCAGATTGGGTTTAATATGGGGATCAAAATCAGGCTACATTTGAAATAAAATGGGCTAGATTTAAAATAGCAAATTTTTCCATATTTGTTTTATAAAAATAGAAAATTGATTTCTGAAAACAAATTAAAAGCATAAAAAACGATTTATAATTTGTAGTTATCAATTTAAAAATATTGAGCTTAATGTTTTTAAGTATAAACGCAATCAAATCTTAAAAGAGGCTAATATTGTATATACAATTTAGCTTTAAAAATACTAAACGTCTTTGTAAGCAAAAAATTGTATTAGCTATATTTTGGTATACATACGAGAATCCAATAAATTATCACCAAAAATAATAATAGCGAAAATAATTATTGCATTTTTTTGGATAAAATATAGCAATAAATATATCTAAAAAAATTTAAAAATTAAGAAAAAATAATAAAATATTTGGACATACTTATATATACATACATATGGTGGTTTGAAGTATTTTGCCTATTAAAAATATACAGGAAAAAATTTGATATCAATAATAAGTACTGAACAATGCAGTAAACAATAAAAACTCATAAAAAACAACTCAGTTCAGTGAAGACCCTTTTTAAAACATCTTTCAATAATTTCAAACGAGTGATGAAAATAGTGAGAAAAGGGATAGAAATGTAAACAGCCCCTCGGGCTACCTCACAGTTACTCATAATCAGCCCCTCGGGCAACAACATGAAACAACAACAGCCCCTCGGGCAATATCACATCTCACACTAGGTTCCCGCGCTCACTGGGGTTGTGCAGACTCTAGAGGGGCTCCTACGTCCCAAACGCTATCACAAGCCATCTTATGGCATAACAAATCAGGCCCTCGGCCTCTCATATATCACAAATCAATGTAAAATGTTATGACACGTAGCCTGATCCCATAACATCCTCACAACACAGGCCCTCGGCCTCACTCAGTCAGAAATCTTTCAAGCCCCTCGGGCAACAGCAATACATGATGCTCAGCCAAAAATATCATTTAAATGTTAAAATATAGTAAATAGTGCTGAGTTATGAAAACAGTAGAATACAGCATGACTGAGTACAAGTATGAAGTCAAAATAGTGAGGAATAATAGTAAAATCCCTTAAGGGTCCAAAATAGTTAGCACAAGGCCCAAACACGGCATTCAGCCCCAAACATAGTAATACTTTCCAAAAATATAATAATAACAAATAGTTTCAAATTAAATACGTGACTTAATAGTCATACAGAATGGACCAAGTCATAATCTCCAACAGTGCACGGCCCCATGCTCGTCATCCAGCTTGTGTGCCACCTCAATATAGCACAACGATGTAAAATTTGGGGTTTCAAACTCTCAGGACCACATTTATAATCATTGCTTACCACAATCTGATAATATTCTAGCCTGTGATGCCCTTGCCTCTCGAATCGGCCTCCGAATGCTCCAAATCTAACCAAAACAGATTCATACCATCAAAAACATGCTAGGGGAACAAAGCCCGGTCGTAAATAACCAATTTACACCAAGAATCCTGAAATTGACCAAACCTGACCCCCAGGCCCACGTCTTGAATCATGATAAAATTAACAAAACTGGAATCCTTATACTCTCACGGGTTCATACATACCAAATATACTAGAATCTAGCCACAAATGACCCCTCAAATCTCTACATTAAGGTCTCCAATTTCCAAGCCCTAAATCCCCAATTTTGCTACTAATTTCCATATATTTCAAGGTTAAATAGTTAAAACCCATCATAGAAACAAGTTTAGGGTCCAAAAATTTTACCTCCACAAAACCCTCTTGAATTCCCTCTTCAATTTGCTCTCCCAAGCTCAAACTCGTACATGAAAATGGTAGAATAACCCAGAAATTCGAAAAGGACTTAATTTATATGTTCTGCCCCAGCTAAACCACTTCTACAGTCAAAATCTCGTGCCTGCAGATCGCACCTGCGGTCCCAGGTGCGCGTCTGCCGAATCCACTTAACCGCTCAATAATCGCACTTGCGATCAAAATACCGCACCTACGCTGCCACTGGTGAACTCGAACCACCGCATTTGCGGAAAATAATCTTCCTCAACCTTCGCCGCAACTGCGACCCTCCTTGTGCTTCTGCGGGCCCACACCTGCGGTTCCCAAGCCACAGATGCAGTTATGATAGGAACTTCAGCAGCTTCAGATACAAATTTCCCACTCCAAACATCCCGTCAACCACCGAAATCATCCTGAGGCCCCTGGGACCTCAACCAAAGGTACGAACAAGTAACATACCGCTATCCAAACTTATACCTATCTTAGAAACACAAACGTCAAATCAACAAAATTACATCGGATTCAAGCCTAAGGTTTTGAAAAACTTCCAAATTCCGATTTTGATCAAAAGATTTATCACAACTCATCCGAATGACCTGAATTTTTCACACACATCACATATGACACAACGGGCCTACTACAACTTCCAAAATTCCATTTCGACCCTGATATCAAAATTTCCACTATCGACCGCAAAATGCCAAAATTCCAATTTCGCCAATTAAAGCCTAAATCTATCACGGGACGTCTAAATTATATTTCGATCATCCTTCTACGTTTCAAATCACCTCACGAAGCTATACAAACCATCAAAATTACATCTGAGACATGTTTCATATAAGTCAACATCCGGTTAACTTTTCCAACTTATGCTTACTAAAAAGAGACTAAGTGTCTCAAACCTTTTCAAAATTATTTTGAATTCGAACCGACTAACCCGATACCATATAACAAAACTAAACAAATCATAAAGAAATAGAAAAGGGGAAACAGAGTGGTTATTCATGAAATGACCTGTCGGAATGTTACAAGGAGATATTTAGGAAAGTAAAGAATCTGGAGCAATCATTGAGAAATATGCAAGGGATAGGAATCCAGGTAAGTGTGCCTTACAAGGACTTGTGTTTGTTCCCTGACATCCAATTGCCCACTGGGTTCAAAATGCCAAAGTTTGACCTATACGATGGACATGGAGATCCTGTAGCCCATTTGAGAGACTTTTGTAGTAAGATGAGAGGTGCCAATGGAAAGGACGAATTATTTATGGCATATTTCAGTCAGATTCTAAGTGGGGCGGCTCTAGAATGGTACACCCGCTAGCACGCCAGCAGGTGGTACACATGGGACGATTTGGCTCAAGCTTTTACTCAACATTTTCAGTACAACATAGAAATTGTTCTGGATCGCATATCCTTGACCAAGATAGAGAAGGAACCTAGTGAAAGTTTTAGTGAATACAGGCTCAGATGGAGAGAGCAAGCTGCCCGAGTCAATTCCCCGATGGAAGAAGCCGAGATGGATGAGTACTTTATTCAGGATTAAGAGCGTACTTACTTTGGGCATTTGATCTCAGTTGTGGTAAGCCTTTTAATGATATGGTAAAAATGGGAGAAAGGGTAGAAGATGGGCTAAAGTCAAGCAAGATCATGAGCTATTCTGCTTTAAAAGCCAAAACACAAGCAATTCAAAATGACATAGGAAGCTTGCTGGGTCATAAGGAATATGATGATGTAGTAATGGTTGTCTCAAGATCACAACATAGCCCAATGGGTCTACCTCACCAATGTACTCAGCCTCGACCCTGATCCTAACCCTAAACCTATCCTCGAGCTCAACATAATCCACCCTAGTATTATCCTCCGAACAATGTTCGGTCCTCTGTCCAACCACAGGGTCACTCCTTATGGCCAGCACCTGCATCCCATAGTACACTCTTGTCTTCTAAACATTTTTTAGCATCCAAAAACCCTAGAAAATAGGGGCATAGAGGTGAACAAAGGCACATAAGCAGTTTCATGTTAATCGGAGAATCCTATACAAGATTGTTTGAAAAGTTAAAACATTCTGGCATGATTAAGCCGCTCCTCGGCTATACTCTAAACCCATATGGAAAAGGTTTTGATTCTGCTATACAATGCATGTACCACTCTAATGTCCAAGGGTATAGCAATGAAGATTGTCGTGTTTTGAAAAGGGAGATAGAAAGAATAATTCAGGAAGGGATAATTGTGGTCCAGGACAATGACACCCAGAACATCACGTAGAATTCTTTACCTGCACGTGATGATGCATACTTTGTGGGGATAATGCGTGGAGATAGGGAGTATGAGAATCCTCTCAGGAACTTGCTGAATAAAGTTAATGATTTTGAAATTTGAGAAGTCTCATGTGATTCTGATGAGCAAATTTGTGGCTGAATATCAAGCTTAGCAATTAAAAGGTCATTCTCTCCTTACTAGAAAGGAATCTTGGTAGCTTGTTTTGATGTTTTTTCTGCTATCTGGTTATTTTGGGGTTGTAGTCCAGATTTTATCTTGTTTGTTTTGGTGATTAACCCTTCTATCCTCTTTGTCCTATCTTTAGGAGGCTTGTTAGTTAGTTTTCTGTCTCTAAGTCTGTCATTTAGGGTTGTTTCGGGGATTTAATATAGATTTTATTCTGTTCTTCAAACCCTTCCATCCTTTGGTCAAATGAGATTTTGTTTTTATGTTATTTGTAGCTTCATTTAGTTTTTTTCTTGTATATAGTTCTCTTCAAGCCAATTCTAATGACATGACATGTATGCAGAGTTTTTAGCCAAATCTTGAAAGCCGATATAATCGTGGAATAATGAAATATAGTTTTGAATATGATAAAAAGATTCATTTTGGAAAACAAGTAAAGATTCACGTATTCTAAGATACCATGAAGCTTGAATTGAGCGAAACTGAGGCAGTTAGTCTAGGAAATCAAGAAGTTTATAAGAGCATACCACAAGGTAATGTCTCTCAAGCAGTTTGACCAGTCAGTGTTTAAATGCATCCTTCCACATCAAGGTGAGGTTGAGTCAAGTCTTCCTCATGGAAAGGATCATTCATTGGGACAAAGGTATTGCCCATTGGCACTTTCTGTTTGTGTTGATGCCATCAATATATACTATGTATGATTTCGTTACTTATCTTCAATTGCATGTTTGTACTTGGCATTTTTAATGTTCGGTATGACGAAGGATGTTTATTCTGCTATCCAAACACTTTCATATTTTGCTACCCCTTTTGATGCTTAATTTATTTTATTCCATACCCCTCTTTTGGAATCAGAAGTAGAGTTAGGAACTAGAAAAGAAAAATAAAAAGAAAGTTAAAAAAAAAAGAGGAAAGAGAGAGAAAAAGACAAGAAAGAAAAGGAAAAGAAAAACAACAAAATAATCCAAATTTGTGTTGGAACTACATTCGACTTGATTCCTTTTAAGGATATGTAGGCAGCCTTACTCTGAGGTTCTGTCCCATCAAAGAAAAAATCCAAAAAACAATTCCCAGGCTAGAAGAAACTGGGGCAGAAGTTTTTATTTTACCAAAAGATCTGATTCCAGAGTTGTAAATTTGAACCCTTTCATCTTAAATGATTTTGAGCCTTCATGACACCCTTTCGTTCTAACCCTTTCCAAAAGCCTACATTACGATCGAAAGAAAGACCTTCCGACCAATCTTTGAGGATTCCAAATAAAGTGTGTGGTAAAAGTATGATCTTCTTGTATTGTGGGTAATACCTTATTCTCAGCCCAAAGAGAGAAAATGATAAAATGAGAGAGTCTTATCGGTGAAAACTCTCATGGGCACCGTAAGGCGACGGTGAGTTAAGAAAAAGAGCAAAATGAGAGAGGTGTGTTGGTAAAAACCATTATGGGCACTACAAATCGACTGAGGATTGTGGATCAAATAGGAAAATTAGAGCGTTGAAGCCCAGTTTCACAACTTAGAGACATAACAAGAGTTGAAGATTAAACTCGCTTGACAGATCAGGCCGCTTAATCCAAAATGCATGTCATGATCAGTGGAGATGGCCTTCAAATCAAATTAGTTTCTACTTTGTTCTTTTTCCCGAGTAAAAAATATTTTCTGGTTAGATACCATCTCTTCTCATTTTTTCCTTATTTTGTTTCTCTTGTTTTGTTTGAGTCTCTTTTTAGTCCGTTTTTGTCGAAGCAAGTGAGAAATGACTTCCAAATCTGCTACCAGCTTTTTAAACACACAATGCCGAGTCTAGCAAGCACATCAAATTGGCATAAGACACAGTATCACACCTCCTTTTTCCCAAAGGGGATATATGATAGTTTTTCCAATTAAAGTGACAATAATCGAAACGGGATTATTTATATTCAAATTCAGAGTCGCCACTTGGGATAATTTATGGTCTCCCAAGTCACCGATTATAAATCTCGAATCGAAAAAGTTTGATTCTTATTTATCGTCTGCAAACACAGAAATCCGGGTAAGGAATTCTGTTAACCCGGGAGAAGGTGTTAGGCCTTCCCGAGTTCTGTGATTTTAGCACGGTCGCTTTAATCATACTTGGCTCAATTAAATTTTTTAATTACATATTTTAGAACCTCTGTGCATTTTAACTTTTACCACTTTTATTTGAAATGAATCACGCGTACGTGTATTCATTTTGTTTGGCGTGTCAAAAATCATGTCATGCGTACGTGTACACAATTAATCACACTTTTGTTAATTAAGATCGTTGCATCCAAAGTTGCGCGAACGCATACCTTGGTTTTAATTTTGGAAATCGTAACTATGTCACACGAACATGTACATAATCACGATAATAAATTTAAAATGCACCTAAAACACTCTAACGGTGTTCATTATTCTTCCTAACTTTTGATATTATTGTGATGCCAAATTTATGAACGATATTATTAGGGAGAAAATAGGATGGCAAACATGATCTATTACTTGGACAGATTCCTTATGGTCCAAGGCCTACCTTATGGTCGATTCTTATTCCTTGCCAAGAAAGAAACAACTCCAATTTTTACATCTACCCAATTAAAAGCATTTATTCCAGAACCCAAGACTAAATGCATCACAATCGAAATAAAAACTAATTAAAACAAGTTAAAGGAAAACTAAGATATGCTACTCAAACAACGTAAAATCACAAATCAACCAGACACACCAAGATATCATAACAAAGTAAAATGAGTATGAAAATTGAGAAATGGACCTTTTATTAATGAACAAAGCTGAAAATTACAAATCAATCGGAATAACAAAGCAACAATCGTTGGACTAAAATGTGAATCGGAACCTTGAATTGACACTAGAAAAATAACATATTGGAGAATCACACTGAATAATGATAGTCGAGCTGAGGTGTTAATTCAGCGCATTTGATTCAATCAGATTAAGAGAAATTGAGGAATATGGTGCAGAAACATTAACTTAGCTGCAATAGCACAAGCTCTATAATTATGAATGGTCAATATCGTACGGGTCCATTTATTTGTTTTTGTAAGGAATGTGAATTTAGGCTTTCGATTTGATTGTTTTATCATTCCCTAGTGAGACTTTGGATTGGCATGAAGCAAAATTTGGTCTTTCATTGCTTGAATATACCATACTGGTCCTATCGTACCCAATCTCCTCTTTCTCTATTTAATTACTAAGGATTGTGTGACACCAAAACGTATCAAAACCCAATTTCAGAAACAATAGACATTAAAGATCTTTGCCCTGTGTGCTTTTTATGAAGGTAGGTCACCCATTGTTTAGAGTTTTAAAGGAGTTGCCATTTTTCTACTCTCTTGGGATGGTGCTGCTATCAAGTTGTTTGAATATGAGGTTCTGATATGGGCGCTTTAATTGCGGTTGATTGTCACGACCCGGATTTCCCACCATCGGGATCGTGATGGCGCCTACTCTGGTAGCTAGGCAAGCCAACTCAATTACCTTTCCCTTTGCTAAGCAATTATTTCAACAGTTTATAGCATCAATAAAGAACATGAAATTTAATAAGAACAATAGCGGAAGTCTGATTTATAAATACGAATCAAAACGCGGAATAGTCAATAATAGCCTCTACCCAAGATTTGGTGTCACAGTACTCACGAACTACTAAGAATATACTAAATATAATGGTCTGAAAGAAATATAACAGTTGTCTGTCTCGAAACAATGAGGCAACAGTCTAAAAGAGAACATAAAGAAGAGACGTCGGGCCTGCGGACGCCTGCAAGGCTACCTCAGTATCGTGAAAATGAACACCTGCTCCCGCACTAATGCTGCTGCTGCTCCACAAAACCAGGACCTATGCAAAAATGCACAGAAGTGTAGCATCAGCACAACCGACCCCATGTGCTGCTAAATGTCTAGCCTAACCCCAGCGAAGTAGTGACGAGGCTAGACTGGACACCACATAAACCTGTGCAGTTATAAATATACAACGGGTTATTGAATACAAGGCAATTATTAACATGGGAGGGGGAACATGCTAAGGGGAGATACAATATCAACAGTAATCCCAAGTAACAAACTAGAGCAGCTTAGACTCACAATGAACAAGGAATCAATACACAATACAAACACATGGCATCAATAACTATTGCGGCGTGCAACCCGCTCCACAAATATCACTATTGCGGCGTGCAACCCACTCCGCAAATATCACTGTTGTGGCGTGTAACCTGACCCATACCATTTATCAGGTATCACTGTTGCGGCGTGCAACCCGATCCTCAATATCATTGTTGCGAAGTGCAACCCGATCCTTAATATCATTGCTGCAGCGCGCAACCCGCTCCTCAATATCATTTATCAGTCGAGTTCCCCAAAAAGAGTCACAATTAAGGGACATAAAAATAAGCAAACATTTGACAAAGATCCCGGCAAGGGAAAAGAATCCAACAAGTTCAACCAAACGTCCCGGCAAGGGAATAATCAACAATGCTTTCTTTTTCTTACTTCTCTTATCTTATAATTCACTCTACCATTTTGAGCCAACACTCCAAAGAATCAAGTTATTTAGTATACTTTCAATATTCGTATCATAACTCGAGCCAATGCTCCTAGGAATCAAATGATCCTATCACCGTTCACATGTTATTAACAACATATAGAAATTATCCAATAGATTTGAAGTTCACAAACAATTCATGATAATCACATTATAAGGACTCACGGTCGTACTAGACACCAATGTATAGATACTCGTCACCATGCCTATACATCGTACTCGATCACATAGTAATTAGCAACAAGACTCAACTCCTATTCCCTCAAGCTAGGGTTAAACCAAACACTTAACTCAAAGCTTTGAAATCCACTTAATCCTCAACTATTGCTTTACCTCGCGGTCCTACCTCCAATTCGCTCGAATCTAATCACAAATTGTTCAATTACTTTAATAAACACTATATAAATCAATTTGAATGCATAAAAATGATTTTCTAAAGTTTTTCCCAAAAATTCCAAAAATGACCCCGGGCCTACGTGGTCAAAACCCGAGGTTCGGACCAGAACCCGGTTACCCATTCCCCCACGAACTCAAATATGTAATTTGTTTTTAAATCGGACCTCAAATCGAGGTCCAACTCCCCAATTTATAGAAAACCTAGGTTCTATCCAAAAACCCTAATTTCACTCATGAAAATCCTTGATTTCAAGTGGAAAACATGTTTAATGATGTTAAAGATACAAAGAATCGAGTAAAAATCAACTTACAAGTGATTTGGGATAAAGTTTGCTCTTGAAAAATCGCCTATGGTTTTTGGGTTTTGAAAGAATGGTGAAAAGTGATGAAATTTCGACTAAGTATAAAAATTGCTAAGCTGCGGATATGGCAATTGCGAACCATGGTTCGCAATTGCGAACAAAATAGGTCTGGGAAATGCGAGGATTTAGTTTGCATTTGCGAACACTAGACCTAGGTGTGGACTTCGCATTTGCGAAGTCTTGATTGCATTTGCGATCTGGTCCCCTTCGCTTTTGCGGACAATTTGATCGCATTTGCGATCTGGCCCAGTTTTCCCCTGATTCGCACTTGCGAAGCTCGTATTTGCGAGAAAATCTTCGCCAATGCGAAGATACCAGAACTGAAAATACTTGGTTTTTAAAAATGAGAAAATGCAATCTGATGCCTATCCAAAACTTACCCGAGCCCTCGGGGCTCCAAACCAAACATGCACACAACCTCAAAAACATACTACGGAGTTGCTCGCACGATCAAATCACCAAAATAACATCAACATCAATGAATCAAGCCCCAAATTCATCATTTTTCATTATAACTTCATAAACTTCAAACTTTAGATACTTAGGTCCGAAACACATCAAACGACGTCCGATTTCGACCAAACTTCACAGAAAGCGATTAACACATATTAAAGACTTGTACCAGGCATCGGAACCAAAATACGAGCCCGATACCATAGTCTTTTAATCAATCTTTATTTCCATTTCCTTAATAATTTTATAAAAAATAATTTAACAAAAAAATTCTTTTACACGGGTTCTAGACCTCGGATTTCGACTCCGGGCACATGCCCGAGTCCCATATTTTTCTACGGATCCTCCGGGACCATCAAATCACGGGTCCGGGTCCGTTTACCAAAAAAGTTGACCTAAGTCAACTCTAATCATATTAATCTCAACATTCTTCAAATTATTCACATATTTCACATATTTCAACATAAAAGCTTTCCGGCTACGTGCTCGAACTGCGCACGTAAATTGAGGCAAGTAAAAGTGAGGTTTTTAAGGCCTCAAAAGCACGAAACGGATGAGGAAATAGGTGATAACCCTTTAGGTCGTCACATCCTCCACCTCTAAAACAACTGTTCATCCTTGAACGGGTAAAGAAGGAAGTACCTGAGTCGGGGAACAGATGTTGATAACGGCTCCACATATCAGACTCAGACTCCCAGGTCGATGCCTCAGGGGGATGACCTCTCCACTGAACACGAACAGAGGGAAAACTCCTAGATCTCAACTGACGAACCTGCCAGTCTAGAATAGCTACCGGCTCCTCCTCATAAGATAAATCATTGTCCAACTGGACAGTGCTGAAGTCTAACACGGGTAGGATCACCATGATACCTCCGAAGTATAGACACATGAAAAACTGGATGCACGGCTGATAAGCTAGGTGGCAATGCAAGCCTATAAGCCATCTCTCTTACTCGATCAAGAATCTCAAACGCACCAATATACCTAGGGCTGAGCTTGCCCTTCTTTCCGAACCTCATCATGCCCTTCATAGGCGATACCCGAAGCAATACCCATTCACCAACCATAAAAGCCGTATCTCATACCTTACGGTCCGCACAACTCTTCTGCCTAGACTGAGCTAAACGCAGCCTCTCCTGAATGATCTTGACCTTATCTAAGGCCTCCAGGACTAAGTCCGTACCCAATAACTGAGCCTCTCCTGGCTCAAAACATCCGACTAGAGACCGATATCGCCTACCATACAACGCCTCGTATGGAGCCATCTGGATGCTAGACTGGTAGTTGTTGTTGTAGGCGAACTCTGCTAAAGGTAAAAACTGGTCCCACGAGCCTCCAAAATCAATGACGCAAGCTCGGAGCATATCCTCCAAAATTTGTATTGTCCGCTCGGACTGACCGTCCGTCTGAGGATGGAATGTTGTGCTCAACTGGACCTGGGTGTGTAACTCTTGCTGAACCTTTTTCCAGAAGCGCGAGGTAAACTGCGTACCCCGGTCCGAAATGATGGATACCGGCACACCATGAAGGCAGACAATCTCCCTGATATAAATATCAGCTAACCTCTCGAATGAATAGGAGACTGCCACTGGAATAAAATGCGCTGACTTGGTCAGCCTATCCACAATGAACCAAATAGCATCAAACTTCTTCCGAGTCAACAGAAGTCCAGTAATGAAATCCATGGTAATCCTCTCCCACTTGCACTCGGGAATCTCAATTCTCTAAAACAAACCACCGGGCCTCTGATGCTCATACTTGACCTGCTGACAATTCAAACACCGAGCCACATATGCTACAATATCCTTCTTCATTATTTGCCACCAATAATGTTGTCATAAGTCCTGATACATCTCCGCGGAGCCAGGGTGAATAGAATACCGAGAACTATGGGCACACAAACTCGCCCCTACATTGGGCACACAAACTCGCCCCTGCAATATCAAAACACTATCATCATCTAAGGTCACCTTCGTGGCACCTCCACACTGCACCGTGTCTCTCAAGACACACAAAATGGGGATAATCAAACTATCGATCATGGATGCGCTCAAATAGAGAAGAACGAGCGACCGTGCAAGCCAATACCCTACTGGGCTCAGAAATATCTAATCTCACGGATCGATTGGCCAAGGCTTGAACATCTAAAGAAAGCGGCCTCTGGCTGACCGGGATATAAGAAAGACTACCCATGCTGGCGGACTTCCTACTCAATGCATCGGCCACCACATTGGCCTTACGCAGGGTGGTACAAGATAGTAACATCATAGTCTTTCAACAACTCTAACCACCTCCGTTGCCTCACATTCAACTCCTTCTGCTTAAACAGATACCGAAGGCTCTTGTGATCCGTGTACACCATACATGTCACACCATATAGATAATGCCTCCAAATCTTCAAAGCATGAACAACAGTTGCCAAATCTAGATCATGAACCGGATAATTCTTCTCGTGGATCTTCAACTGTCTCGAATCATAGGCAATCACTTTGCCATCCTACATCAATACTACACCAAGCCTAACGCGGGAAGCATCACAATAGACCGTGTAAGGCCCTGAACCCGTGGGCAAAACCAATAGCGGTGTCGTGGTCAGCGCTGTCTTAAGCTTCTGAAAGCTTGCCTCACACTCATTTGACCACCTAAACTGGGAACCCTTCTGGGTCAATCTAGTCATCAGGGCTGCAACAGACGAAAATCTCTCTACGAACCGACGGTAATAACCTGCGAACCTTAAGAAACTACGAATCTCGGTCACTGAAGCTGGTCGAGGCTAATTCTTGACTGCCTCAATCTTCTTCGGGTCTACCAGAATACCCTCTGCTGATACAATATGACCCAAAAATACAATCGAAATCAACCAGAACTCGCACTTCGAAAACTTAGCATATAGCTGACTATCCTTCAGAGTCTGAAGAACCACTCTGAGGTGCTGCTCGTGCTCTTCCTGGCTGTGGGAGTACACCAGGGTATCATCAATGAAGCCTATTACGAATAAGTCTAGATATGGCCTGGACACTCGGTTCGTCAGCTCCATAAACGCTACTGGGGCATTGGTCAACCCAAATAACATGACTAAAAACTCGTAGTGCCCATAGAGAGTGCGGAATGCTGTCTTAGGGACATCAGATGCCCTAATATTCAGCTGATGGTAGCCAGGTCTCAAGTTTATCTTTGAAAACACCTTTGCTCCCTGAAGCTGGTCAAACAAATCATCAATCCTCGGTAGTGGATACTTGTTCTTTATCGTCACTTTGTTCAATTGTCGGGAATTAATACACGTCAGCATCGATCCATCCTTCTTTTTCACAAATAACACCGGCGCACCCCAAGGAGAAACACTAGGCCTGATAAAACCCTTCTCTAGTAAATCCTGCAACTTGTCCTTTAACTCCTTCAACTCTGGCAGGGCCATGTGATACGGCAGAATAGAAATGGGCTGCATGCCCGGAGCCAGATCAATACAGAAATCAACATCCCTATCGGGTGGCATACCCGACAGGTCTGAAGGGAAACCCTCGGGGAATTCCCGAACAATAGGAACAGAGTCAATAGAAGGAACCTCTGTGCTAGAGTTACGAACATACGCCAGATAAGTTAAACACCCCTCCTCGACCATACGTCGAGCCTTAACATATGAAATAACATTGCGGGTGGAATGAACTGAGGTCCCTTTCCACTCTAGTCGGGGCAATTTTGGCAAAGTCAAAGTCACGGTCTTGGCGTGACAATCTAAGATAGAATGATACGGGGACAACCAATCAATCCCCAAAATAACGTTGAAATCCACCATATCTAAAAGCAGTAAATAAACACGGGTCTCAAGACTCTCAAACACAACCACACTAGAGCGATGCACCCGGTCAACTACTATGGAGTCACCCACCGGTGTAGATACATAAACAGGAATGTCCAAAGCATAACTAGACATAGCCAGGCAGGGTGCAAAATAGGATGACACGTATGAATATGTAGACCCAGTGTCAAGTAGCACTAACGCATCTCTACCAAAAACTAGAATAGTACCTGTAATAACGGCATCTGACGACTCGGCCTCTGGTCTAGCTAGCAAAGCATAAAACCGAGGCTCAGCCCCACCTCCCTGATCCATGTCTTTGGGATGGTCGGCTACCTGCTGACCTTTACCTCTGGCAGTCCGGCCTCCACCCGCCCTTGGCTGGCTGGGCAGGCTGTGGTTCACCTGGTGCCTGAATCATGGGGCGTGGACCCTGCTGCTGCGACTGTGTACCCCTCAGTCTCGGGAAAGCTCTCCTAATGTGACCATACTCACCACACTCATAACATCCCTCCATACGGTGAGACTGGCCCTAACGACCCGAATGACCTCCACGAAAACTCGAAAAAGGCTGTGCACTAAGTGTCTGCTGATCGAAATACTGCCCATGAAAACCGCGATCACTTGGAACACCCTGCGAAGCCTCGAGGGCTGACTGAAAGGGTCTGGAAGGCTGACCCCTATCATAAGAATCCCTGCCTCCAGATGAGGCACCACCGAATCGACCTAAGTGACGGGGTCTTTTGTCTGCCCTATGACCACCCCCTTGCGGCAGAACCATCTCGATCCTCCGAGCCACATTGGCTACCTCCTGAAAGTAATGTCACTACCACCTCCCTGGACATCTGAAGACGAATAGGCTGGATCAAACCATCAATAAATCTCCTCACCCTCTCCCTATCAATGGGGAATATGACGAGGGCATGGCGAGCCAGATTGATAAACCGAGTCTCATACTGGGTGACCGTCATAGACCTCTGCTGGAGGCGTTTAAACTGCCTTCGGTAAGCATCCCTCTAAGTAACGGGAAGAAACTTTTCTAGAAACAACTCTAAAAACTGATCCTAAGTCAAATGCGGGGACCCTACTGGTCTGGCAGAACAGTAATCCCTCCACCAAGTCTTGGCGGATCCAGATAGACGAAAAGCTGTAAAATCAACTATATTGGACTCCATAATGCCCATGTTCCGAAGAACCTCGTGGCAGCTATATAAGAAATCATGAGGGTCCTCAGAAGAAGCTCCGCTGAATTTAGCAGTAAAGAGCTTGGTGAACCTATCCAGCCTCCACAAGGCATCTGCGGACATAGCTGCTCCATCACTGGCATGTGCAATTACCCACGGTTGAACTGCCACAGCTGTCTGAACCAGTAGAATCTGAGTCTGGGGAGCTACCTGCTCCGGAGTACGTGCAGCAGGAGTCTGAGCTCCTCCCCCAACCTGGGGAGTGGCTGGTGCTATAGGAAGCAATACTGCTCAGGTGACCCTCTCCATGAGGCAAACCAATCGGACCAAGGCATCCTGAAGAACTGGGGTGGCAATCAACCCTTCTGGGAGCTAAGCTGGGACAACCGAAACTGCTGGGATGGGAACTTCCTCCTCGAAATCAAACTGAGGCTCTGCCACTAGGGCTGTTGCTGGGGTCTCGAACTGCTGAGTGATAGCTGAAGAAGCGCGTGTTCTCGCCATCTGCCGAGGAATTGAGTAGAAATTCAATCGGTACTTGAAAAATAGACCCACACGACGAGAAAAAACAAGAGAGAGATTTTTCCTAACTCAATAGACTCTGGGGAACAAGTACAGATGTCTCCGTACCTACCCCTCAGATTCTACTAAGTTTGTCCGTGAGTTGTGAGACCTATGTAACATAGTGCTCTGATACCAACTTGTAACGACCTAGATTTCCCACCATCGGGATCGTGATGGCGCCTACTCGTGGTAGCTAGGAAAGGCAACTCAATTACCTTTCCCCTTGCTAAGCAATTATTTCAACAGTTTATAGCATCAATAAAGAACATGAAATTTAATAAGAACAATAGCGGAAGTCTGATTTACAAATATGAATCAAAACGTAGAATAGTCAATAATAGCCTCTACCCAAGATTTGGTGGAACAGTACTCACGAACTACTAAGAATATACTAAATACAATGGTCTGAAAGAAATATAACAGTTGTCTGTCTCGAAACAATGAGGCAACAGTCTAAAAGAGAACATAAAGAAGAGATGTCGGGCCTACGGACGCCTGTAAGGCTACCTCAGTCTCGTGGAAATGAAAACCTGCTCCCACACTAATTTTGCTGCTGCTCCTCAAAACCTGGACCTATGCAAAAAATGCACAGAAATGTAGCATCAGCACAACCGACCCCATGTGCTGGTAAGTGTCTAGCCTAGCCCCGGCGAAGTAGTGACGAGGCTAGACTGGACACCACATAAACCTGTGCAGTTATAAATATACAACAGAATATTGAATACAAGGCAATTAAGAACATGGGAGGGGCAACATGCTAAAGAGAGATACAATATCAACAGTAATCCCAAGTAACAAACTAGAGCAGCTTAGACTCACAATGAACAAGGAATAGATACTCAATACAAACACATGGCATCAATAAATGTAGCGGCGTGCAACCCGGTCCACAAATATCACTGTTGTAGCGTGCAACCCGCTCCGCAAATATCATTGTTGTGGCGTGCAACCTGACCCATACCATTTATCAGGTATCACTATTGCGGCGTGCAACCCGATCCTCAATATCATTGTTGCAGCATTCAACCCGATCCTCAATATCATTTTTGCGGCGCGCAACCCGCTCCTCAATATCATTTAACAGTCGAGTTCCCCAAACAACAGTCACAATTAAGGGACATAACAATAAGCAAACATTTGACAAAAATCCCGGCAAGGGAAAAGAATCCAACAAGTTCAACCAAACGTCCCGGCAAGGGAATAATCAACAACGCTTTCTTTTTCTTACTTTTCTTATCTTATAACCCACTCTACTATTTTGAGCCAACGCTCCAAAGAATCAAGTAATCATATCACCGTTCACATGTTATTCACAACATATAGGAATCCTCCAATAATCACGGAGTTCACAACCAAGTCATGATAATCACATTATAAGGACTCACGGTCATGCTAGACACCAATGTATAGATACTCGTCACCATGCCTATACATCGTACTCGATCACATAGCAATTAGCAACAAGACTCAACTCCTATTCCCTCAAGCTAGGGTTAAACCAAACACTTACCTCAAAGCTTTGAAATCCACTTAATCCTCAACTATTGCTTTACCTCGCGGTCCTACCTCCAATTCGCTCGAAACTAATCACAAATTGTTCAATTACTTTAATAAACACTATATGAATCAATTTGAATGCATAAAAATGATTTTCTCAAGTTTTTCCCAAAAATTCCAAAAATGCCGCCAGGCCCACGTGGTCAAAACCCGAGGTTCGGACCAAGACCCGGTTACTCATTCCCCCACGAACTCAAATATGTATTTTTTTTAATCGGACCTCAAATCGAGGTCCAACTCCCCAATTTATAGAAAACCTAGGTTCTACCCAAAAACACCAATTTCACCCATGAAAATCCTTGATTTCAAGTGGAAAACATGTTTAATGATGTAAAAGATTGAAAGAATCGAGTAAAAATCAACTTACAAGTGATTTGGGATGAAGTTTGCTCTTGAAAAATTGCCTATGGCGTTTGGGTTTTGAAAGAATGGTGAAAAGTGATGAAATTTCGACTAAGTATAAAAATTGCTGGGCTGCGGATATGGCAATTGCGAACCATGGTTCGCAATTGCGAACAAAACATGTCTGAGGCTTTAGTTCGCATTTGCGAACACTAGGCCTAGGTGCAGACTTCGCATTTGCGAAGTCTTGATCGCATTTGCGATCTGGTCCCCTTCGCTTTTGCAGACAATTTGATCGCATTTGCGATCGGGCCCAGTTTTCCCCTGATTCACATTTGTGAAGCTCACATTTGCGAGAAAATCTTCGCAAATGCGAAGATACCAGATTTGTAAATACCAGGTTTTTAAAAATGAGAAAATGCAATTCGATGTCTATCCAAAACTCACCCGAGCTCTCGGGGCTCCAAACCAAACATGCACACAATCTCAAAAACATCCTACGGACTTGTTCGCCCGATCAAATCACCAAAATAACATCAACATCAATGAATCAAGCCCCAAATTCATCATTTTTCATTATAACTTCATAAACTTCAAACTTTAGATACTTAGGTCCGAAACACGTCAAATGATGTCCGATTTCGACCAAATTTCACATAAAGCTCTTTACACATATTTAAGACGTGTACCAGGCGTCGGAACCAAAATACGAGCCCGATACCATAGTCTTTTAATCAATCTTTATTTCCATTTTCCTTAACAATTTCAGAAAAAATAATTTAACAGAAAAATTCTTTTACTCGGGTTCTAGACCTCGGATTTCGACTCCGGGCACATGTTCGAGTCCCATATTTTTCTACGGACCCTCTGGGACCGTCAAATCATGGGTCCGGGTCTGTTTACCAAAAATATTGACCGACGTCAACTTTAATCATATTAATATCAAAATTCTTCAAATGTTTCACAGATTTCACATGTTTCAACATAAAAGCTTTCCGGCTAAGCGCCCGGACCACGACGTAAATCGAGGCCGGTAAAAGTGAAGTTTTCAAGGCCTCGAAAGCACGGAACGGATGAGGAAATAGGTGATGACCCTTTGGGTCGTCACACTGATCTTAGAGGTGTTAGTGTTAGAGATTAGGAATTAGTTATTATTTTATAGGGGGTAGGAATTAGGTTAGGTCAAATGGGGTATGGGTATGGGCTCAATCTTTTGGGCTATGTTTTTTGGGTTTATATTTAGACTAAGAAGACTAAATAGTACAATTTATCTATAAAGTGTAAAAATCACTCTTCATTAAAATAAACTAATATAAAACTAAATACTAAAGTAAAACTAATTTTTGTATTTTCAAATGTCATATACTATAAATATAAGTATACTAATTGACTAAAGATAAAAAATATTTTTCTGTAATTTTTATTTTTATGATAAAATAAAGTAAAAAAGTCAAAACTATTTAAAATAGCGATATTAAACCTACACTAAATATTTAAATGCTAAAATATGTAAAATATTGGGGAGGGTCAAAAATTACATGTCTACAGCTGCCCCTTTTTGACTGGAAACGCAAAGAGTTTTCAGACATAGAACGATGAGACAGGTTTTTCGACCCGACCCTTATTTAGAGAGACCAAAAACTAAAATAAAGGAGAATGTGACCGAACCATGGTATATGAGCTGCCTACATATCCTTGGCTGTGAAGGAATCAGGCCACGTGTAGTTCAGAAGTAGGAAGAGTGATGGAGTATATCAAGGTGGACAACCGATTGAGGTGTCGTCGAGGTTCCGGTTCGCGTTCCTATTATTACATCAAAATCAAAAATAAAAAAGACTAACTAAGTCTATCAACTACGAGTTACAAGATTCCTATCTATGAGTCTTCTGAAGCCTGATCTTGAGTCTTGGTTGGTTCTTAATGCGGACTCTGATCTAAATCTTGATGCTTATTAGCTGTAGCAGTTAGTTCATTCTTCCATGGATTTTTCGGATCAAGACCGGACATGCAGTGCTCATGACTTCAGCCATGTCCTGAGTAGTCCACATCTTTCATATGCTTCTGTATTTGGATTCACTTCCCTCTTTTTTTCTTTTTTTTTCTTTTTTTTCTTTTTTTTTCTTTTTTTTTTTATTTTTCTTTCTTTTTCTCTTGGATTGAGACTTCTTCTTTGGTTATCTCAAACCCTGGCAACTCGCATTCTTGAGGCGAGCTTTTCCTACTTTGAACTTGAATTGAATTCTGAAATGACTCCCTCGTTCTTCAGGTGGGAGCCTGCTACTGACTTGAAATTTGAAATGAGTCCCCTTGTTCTCCAGGTGGGAGCCTGCTACTGACTTAAAATTTGAAGTAACTCTAAAATAAATTTCCTTATTCTCTAGATGGACGCCTGCTACTATCGCAAAACAGACAAAACAAAAAAAACTTTTCTGCCCCAGTTTGCACTAGGAAGATTTGTCGGTTGTTAGCAGACCTATGAATCACATATGCTATGAATGAAGGATGCAATTGAAGACTCGACTAAGATGTGCATCTACTGTGAGTAAAACAAAGACAATGTCAACCCAAACTAGGAAGTGTGTCCCCTATATTTGAGACTAAGCTTGCCGAAAACTAGAAAATAAGCTTGACTAAAGTAAAAATGACCCTATTCTCCAGGCGGGACCCCTGATTTCAAGAGAACTAAAAATTTATAACTTAAGAAAACTAAAAATTGACTTTTTCAAATCCAGACTTCCCTTTTTTCAAATTATTATTATTCTAGGAGAAAATTCATCAGACTAGGTTTTCTTTCTTAGGATAAAGAATCATCAGAGTAAGATTTTTATCCTAGGGGAAAGTTCATCAAACTAGATCTTCTATCCTAGGAGAAAGATTCAACTAGGTCTCTCTTCTTCTTCTTTTTTTGGTATCTTAGGAGAAAGATTCATCGGACTAAGATTTATGTCCTAGAAGAAAGTTCATCAGACTAGGTCTTCTATCTTAGGAGAAAGATTCATCAAACTAAGATTTCGATCCTAGGAGAAAATTCATCAGACTATGTCTTCCTTTTTTTGGTATCTTAGGAGAAAAATTAATCAGACTAAGATGTCTATCCTACGAGAAAGTTCATCAGACTAGATCTTCTTTCTTAGGAGAAAGATTCATCGTACTAAGATTTCGTTCCTAGGAGAAAATTCATCAAACTAGGTACTTTTATTATTATCTTAGAAGAAAGATTCATCTGACTAAGATTTCAATCCCAGGACAAAGTTGATCAGACTAGGTCCTCTATCTTAGGAGAAAAACTCATCAGACTAAGCTTTTGATTCTAGGAGAAAATTCATCAGACTAGATCCTTTTTTGTTATCTTAGGAGAAAGATTCACCAGACTAAGATTTTGATCCTAGGAGAAAATTCGTTAGACAAGGCCCTTTTTTCTTCTTATCCCAGGAGAAAGATTCATCAAACTAAGATTTCTATTGGGAGCAAAATCCGTCAGACTAGAACTTTTTATCCTAGAAGGAAAATATAAAGATTAGGGGCAAGATTTTAGGAACAATACCAAGACAAACAAAGGGAAAGATTTTATAAACTTCCCTTTGTCGACACTTCTCTTCTTTTCTTTGTCTTCTCTTTTTTTCTTCTTTTTTCTTTTAACAACTTTCCTTGCAGTGCTTTGTTCCTCTTTAACAAAACGAGAAATTTGTCAGTTTTGAAAATGGTTGTCTTTGTGGCCTTGAGTCTTGGGCAGCTTGGCTTCATCTTCAATTAGTTTGAGATGGTTTCAAAAGATGTTTGCTCTGCATCAACCCTAATTGTTTCACATAGTAATATTTGTATTTGTGGCTCAATCAGCATCAACCCTAATATTTGAATGACTTCGTGCTTTTTGAGCAATTTGTCTATCAGAGAGAATCACCAATTATCTTTTATTACGCCAAGTAGGCTCACAATAGTTTTTTTTGGGGGGGGGGGGGGGGG
>MU735609.1:228331-248191 GCA_026770625.1 Nicotiana glauca
ACTTTGTGCAATTGAAAAGCTGATAGCCGATTTTGAAATCTTTTCTTGCTTGTTTTGATAAGGACTTACTAAGAGTGAATGACACAATGATGTAAAGAAATAGGTATTAACAAGAAATGCCCCTGTTGGAAGGACGGAAGGAAGATTTTTTTCTTCTTTTTTCCAATAACTAGCCCTAATGATCATGACATGCATTTTGGAATCAACATCCAGATCTATCAAACTAATCCAATTTTATTTTTTACCATTCTCATAACCTTTGAAGTTGGGGTTGTTAGTGCCAATCCTTTGCATCAGCTTCAAGACTCACATTCGACTAGTGGTGCCCCGAGGAGTTTTCACCAACAAGCCTCTATTATTTATTTATCTCTACTTATCGTCGCCTTACAGTGCAAGAGAGGGTTTTCACTAGTAAGACTCCCTCATTTTTCTTTTTCCTTTTCTTTCCCTTTTTTGTGAGCAACTTGACAGTGTTCTATGTCGTGTGACAACTGTTGCTCATTGCATGCTTGTAACGACTCGGCCGGTTGTTTTAAGAATTAACACCCCTGATCCCCTCTTAAATTATTTCCCCGTATTTGTTTCTGCTATTTTGATTTGCCGGGATGTTCGGTTTTGAGTTTCAAAGTGTTTTGGGACACTTAGTGCCTAAAAGAGATCTTAAGCTTTAAAATTTAAACCGTAGTCAGAGTATTATGAAGATAGACTCGTAATGGAATTTCATCGGTTTCGTTAGCACCATCGAGTGTTTTCAGGCTTAGAGGCTTGTTCAGATTTTGTTTTGGAGGTCCGTAGCTTATTTAGGCTTGAAATGTTGAAAGTAGAATTTTTGAAGTTTTCTGTTCGATAGTGAGATTTTGATATCAGGGTTGGAATGGGATTCTAGAAGTTGTAGCTTCTCCGTAGAGTTAAATTTTACGTGCTTACAAAATTTCAGCTCATTCAGATGAGGTTTGATAAACTTTTTGATCGAAAGCGTAATTTGAGAGTTTTTAGAGTTCTTACACTTGAATCCTATGTTAAATTGGTATTTTGACATTTTTTGAGCATTAAGAAGATTGGAACTAGTTTGAATGTTGTTTTAGCATTTTTTTCATATTTGGTTGATGTCCCGAGGGCCTCGGCTGTGTTTCTAATGCTCAGCGGGTCATTTTTGGAACATAGAGAATTGTAGAAAAATTGTAGCAGTCAGTCCTAGTTTTCTTCTTTGCATTCGTAAGTGGGGTCTCGCGTTCATGAAGAGGAGCATGGGCTGGTGGAGGTTTAATGCTTTGCGTTTGCGAAGGTGTTCCTGCATTCGCAAGGCAGTGAGGTCTTATACCTAAGGGTTCGCGAAGATGGTCCTGCGTTCGTGTAGGAGGGGGAAAATGGTCTCTGCGTTCACGGCAGTGATGCATTCGCGATGAAGGAAAACTAGACCAAGCGGAGTTTTGTTTCGTGAATGTGAGGGTCCTTTCATGTTCGCGAAGAAGGGTTATCTGCGCATAATATAAAATTTCAAAGTCGAGGGTTTAGCCATTTTTATGAAAACTAGAGCTCGGGAACTCGGATTTAAGCGAGATTTTGTGGGATTTTCAGATATATCTATTTGGTAATAATTCTTAACTCTTTTTTTCTTATAACACATTAATCTAAACATGAATTCATCACCTAATTTCGAATTTGGTATGAGAAATTGGGAAAATTTTGGAAAAAGTTCTTAGACATAATTTTTGAGTTTTGATTGGGAATTTGATGTTGGATTTGGATAATTTTGGTATATTTAGACTCGTGAGTGAATGAGGGTTCACAATTCCTAACTTTTACCCGATTCTAAGATGTAGGCTCGGGGGCATTTTGCTCATTTTACCTAATTTTGCATATTAGCTTAGAATTTAATTGTGGAATCAGTTACTTGAAGTTATATTTATATTGTGCAATTGAATTGAATAGATTTGTGCCATTTGGAGTCGAGAACTCGTGGCAAGAGAGTGGTTTCGGGTTGATTTTGAGCCTGTTCGAGGTAAGTAGCTTGCCTAACCTAGTGTAGGGGAACTCCCCTTAGGATTTGGTATTGTTGATATTGGAAATGCCTTGTACGTGAGGTGACGAGTATTTGCTTGAGATAATTATTTAAAATCATGTTTTCATTAAGTAACTATAATTGTGTTTTCTTTCTTGTTTATAATACTTGCAATATAAGCATGCTGTTAGCTTAGGGATGCATGTCTAATTGACTTAATTGTTTTAGTTGCTCAAACTGCCTTATTTGGATTATGTGTAGCATGATAGATTAGAAATATCTATTTTCCTTGGTATGAAATTTGAATTGAATTGAGTATTCTTCGTGTTGCTGCTGTGTGTTTACTTTGGGACTATGGGATGGTATTCCAGGAAATCCCCCTACCTATTTACTTTGGGGCTACGGATTTGTATTCTGAGGGATCCCCTTCATATATATTGAATTTGATTGTAGTGTGGGATACCGAGAGATCCCTATCACACATATTGAGGATACTAAGAGATCCCCAACACATATATTGAGGATACCAAGAGATCCCTAGCACATATATTGAGGATACCAAGAGATCCCCCGCACATATATTGAGGATACCAAGAGATCTTTGGGATACCAAGAGATCCTCAGCACATATATTAAGGAACCAAGAGATCCTCGGGATACCAAGAGATCCCTGGCACATATATTAAGGATATTAAGAGATTCTCAGGATACCGAGAGATCCCCAGCACACATATTGTGGATACTAATAGATCCTGAGGATACTAAGAGATCCCCGATTGTTATATATGTGTTGTGTTGTATTACTTCTGTAAATATTTTGTCTCTGTTATAGTTATTCTTATTATCATGTGTTACTTCATATTGTTGGAATTTAATTATATTGTTGCATTCTATACTGTTTTGACTTCATTTTTTAGCTATAATCAGTAAGGTCGTGACCTTCCTCGTCACTAATCAACCAAGGTTAGGTTGGGCACTAACTAAGTATCGTTGTGGTGTACTCATGCCCTTTCTGTGCATGTTTTTCAAGTGTAGATCCAGTTATTTCGACTTAGCCCTACTACCCTTGAGGCGAGGTAATTCTCCAGAGACTTCGAGGTATATCTGCTACGTCCGCAGACCGAAGAGTCCCTTTCTATTCTCTCTTAGCCCTCCTGTATTTATCTTGATTTAGACATACTTGAGTTAGAGCACAATGTGGTATTCATAGCTTGTGATTTCATGAGATTCCGGGTTTTGGGAATAGTTTAGTTTTTGATATCTTGTATTGGTATATGCTGAGTGGCATCTTAAACACTTCTATATTTGTTCATCTTCAGTTTTTATTTGTTTTTCTACAATTTTTAGGCTTACCTAGTCATAGAGACTAGGTGCCATCACTACAATTCGCGGAGGATGAACTTGGGTTGTGACAAGTTGGTATCAGAGCTCTAGGTTCATAGGAGTCATGAATCACAAACCGATTTACTAGAGTCCTGCGGATTGGTACAGAGACGTCTGTACTTATCTACGAGAGGCTATGTAACCGTTAGGAAAACTCCACTCCATTTGATTTCCCTGTCGTGTGAGATTTTTTACACCACAATCCTAAACCTCTATCTTCCATTCTCTCACACATGGTGAGGACACATGCTACCGGAGGTGACCAGACACCCATGAACCCGACGAGAGCCATAGGGGTCGGGGCCGGGGTAGAGGCTGAGGACGTGCAAGTGGTACAGCCAGAGCACCCATATGAGCTACCACCAAAGTGCCACCAGCAGTTCCAGCCGGAGTCCAGGCACCTGATACGTCTACTGCTGTTACTACTCCAGTACTTCAAAATACCTAAACATAGTTCCTGAGCATGTTTGGTACATTGGTCCAGGCAGGATTGATTTAGGTTGTACCAATGACTTTACAAATTGGGGAAAGGACCCAAACTCCCGCTGCTGTCACTCTAGAGCAGCGAGTTTGCATTGGTCAGGTTCCAGGTGTGATAGCGATGCAACCTGTGGTCCTAGTTCAGTAGGTGCTGAGGGTCTCTCCCCGAGTAGAGGGTAGATGGGTCTCGTAGACTGGAGAGGCCCACTAGTCCTTATTTTAGAGGAAGAGTACGGCATGATAGAGATTTTGTGAGTCAGCCAGTTCAGTTTGCATCTCAAGCTTCACACAGTGTTTCAGGTGTTTAGGGGTCTCAGAGTACCAGTACTGCATAGTTCCCACTACCACGTCAGCCGCGGGGTTGTTTTGCGTGTGGTGACATATGCCATGTGGTGAGGTATTACTCTAGACTTGGGAGGAGTGCACCTCTACATACTTCTCGGCCATAGCATGCCTTGAAAAGTTCTTTGGCTATGGTTACAGCTCTAGTTGCTACCCCACCTACTCAGCTAGCTAGAGGTGGAGATCGGGAAGGTAAAGCTCGCCCTAACGGGGGAGGCCAGGCTGGATATTATGCCCTACCTACCTGTGCCAAGGCTGTCGCCTCCAGCTCTGTCATCACATGTATTGTCCTGGTTTGTCAGAGAGATCCATTGATTCTATTCGATTCAGGCTCTACTTATTCTTATGTGTCTTCTTATTTTGCTCCGCATTTTGGTGTATCTCGGGATTGTTTGAGTTCCCCTGTTTATGTTTCTGCTCCTGTGGGAGATGCTTTTGTTGTGGATTACATTTATCGGTCGTTTTTTGTTTCACTTAGTGATTTTGAGAATAGAGCCGATTTATTGTTGCTCAGAATGGTAGATTTTGATATTTCTTGGGCATGGACTGGTTGTCACCCCATTATGCTATTTTTTAATGTCACACCAAAACCATGATGTTGGGTATTCCAGGTGTACTGTGTATTGAGTGGAGGATGTCAGTAAGGATACCCCTACAATTGATTCGGTCCCAGTAGTACAGGATTTTTCTGATGTGTTTCCAGCTGACCCTACGGGCCACCCGATAGAGATACTTATTTCGGCTTTGATCTGTTGTTAGGCGCTCAGCCCATTTCTATTCCTCCATATTGTATGGCTCTCGTGAGTTGAAGGAGTTGACGGATCAGTGACAGGAATTGCTTGATAAGGGTTTTATTTGGCCTAGTGTATCACCTTGGGGTTCTCCTATCTTGTTTGCGAAGAAGAAGAATGGTTCTATGTTTATATGCATTTATTATCGCCAGCTGAACAAAGTTACAGTGAAGAACTGTGATCTTTTGCTCGTATTGATGATTTGTTTGACCAGCTACAGGGTGCACGAAGGTTTTCTAAGATTGATTTGCATTCAGGTTACCACCAGTTGAAAATCAGGAGCTAGATATCCTGAAGACTACTTTCAGAACTCGGTATGGTCATTACGAGTTCCTTGTTATGTCATTGGGCTGACTAATGCCCCAGCAGCCTTTATGGATTTGATGCACAATCTATTCTGGCTATATGTTGACGTATTCGTCATTGTCTTATTGATGATATTCTGGTGTATTCTCGTAGTCGAGAAGATCATCAGCAGCACATGAGGATAGTGCTTCAGACTTTGAGAGAAAAGAAGTTGTATGCAAAGCTCTCGAAATGTGAGTTTTGGTTGAATTCTGTGGCATTCGTAGGTCACGTGGTGTTGAGTGAGGGTATTCAGGTGGATCCGAAGAAAGTGGAAGCAGTGAATAGCTGGCCCAGACCATCCTCAACTATAGATATTTGTAGTTTTCCTTGATTGGTAGATTATTACCGTCGATTTGTTGAGGGGTTTTCATCTATTGCAGCACCTAAGACCAGGCTGACCCAGAAGGGAGCTCCGTTCCAGTAGATGAAGAATATGAGACGATCTTTCATAAGCTCAAGACAGCTTTGACTACAGCCGTAATTTTGATATTGCCTATAGGTTCGGGGTCTTATACTGTCTATCGTGATTCCTTGGGGATTGGTCTTGGAGTGGTATTGATGTAGGACGGTAGGCTGATTGCCTACGTATCAAGGCAGTTGAAGGTACATGAGAAGAATTATATTGTCCATGATCTCGAGTTAGCTGCTATTGTTCACACCTTGAAGATATGGCGTCCTTATATGTACGGTGTGCCTTGTGGGATTTATACTGATCACCAGAGTTTGCAACATCAGTTCAAGAAAAAGGATCTTAATTTGCGCTGGAGGAGGTGGTTAGAGTAACTGAAGGACTATGACATCACTATCTTGTATCACCCGGGCAAGGCCAATGTGGTGGTCGATGCTTTGAGTTTTCGGGCAGATAGTTTGGGGAGTTTGGCTTATTTACGACAAGCAGAGAAGCCCATGGCAATGGATGTTCAGGCTTTAGCCAGCCAGTTTATGAGATTTGATCTTTCGGAGCCCAGTCGGGTTCGAGCTTGCATGGTCTCTCCGTCTTCCTTATTTTATTGTATCGGGTAGCGTCAGTTTGATAATCCTCATTTCCTTGTCCTCAAGGACAAGGTTCTTCATGGCGATGCCAGAGATGTGACTATTAGTGATGACGGGTTAATGAGGATGCAGGGTCGAGTTTGTGTACCTAATTTCGATGGGCTTGAGAGTTGATCCTAAAGGAGGCCCACAGTTCACGGTATTCCATCAATTCAGGGGTGACGAAGATGTACCGGGATTAGAGACAACACTATTAGTGAAGGCGGATAAAGAAAGACATAGTTGGGTTCGTAGCTCGGTGCCTCAACTGTCAGCTGGTGAAGTATAAGCACTAGAGACCGGGTGGGTTGCTTCAGCAGATAGAGATTCCGGAGTGGAAGTGGGAGTGGATCACCATGGACTTCGTAGTTGGACTCCCACGGACATTGAGGAAGTGCGATGCGATTTGGGTGATTGTGGATCGGCTGACCAAGTACGCACATTTCAATCCTATGTTTACTACCTATTCTTCCGAGCGATTGGTGGAGATTTATATCCAAGAGATTATTCGTCTACATGATATTCCAATTCCATCATTTCGGATAGAGGTACTCAGTTCACATCACGGTTCTGAAGGGCCGTTCAGAATGATTTGGGTACTACGGTGGAGTGGAGTATAGCAATTCACCATCAAACGGGTGGACAGTCCGAGCATACTATTCAGATTCTTAAAGATATGCTACGTGCGTGTGTTATTAAGTTTGGAGGGTCTTGAGATCAGTTCTTTCCATTGGCAGAGTTTGCCTACAATAACAGTTATCAGTCCAGTATTCCGATGGCACCGTATGAGGCTTTATTTGGTAGGTGGTGTAGATCCCCGGTGGCTTGGTTTTAGCCAGGTGAGGCTAGATTATTGGGTACAGACTTGGTTCAGGATGCTTTGGAGAAGGTTTAGGTAATTCAAGACAGACTCCATAAAGCCCAGTCCGGATAGAAGAGTTACATGCACCGGAAGGTTCATGATGTTTCCTATGTGGTTGAAGAGCGAGTTCTACTTCAGGTTTTGCCTATGAAGGGTGTTATGAGATTTGGGAAGAAAAGGAAGTTGAGTCTGAGGTTTATTGGCCCTTTTGAGGTATTTCAGAGTGTTGGGGAGGTTGCTTATGAGCTTGCCTTACCTCCCAGCTTGGCAGGAGTTCATCCGATATTTCATATTTTGATGTTTCGGAGGTATCACGGTGATCCATCACACATGTTGGATTTCAGTTCAGTCCAGTTTGACAAGGATCTATCTTATGTTGAGGATTCGATGGCAATATTGGACACACAGGTTTGGAAGCTGAGGTTAAAGAACATTGTATCAGTGAAGGTTCAGTGGCGGGGTCAGCCGGTCGAGGAGGCTACCTGGCAGACCGAGCAAGTATGCGCAACATTTACCCTCATCTTTCACTACTCCAGGCATGTCTCTATGCTCGTTCGAGGATAAATGTTTAAGTGTAAGAGGATGTAATGACCCGGCCGGTCATTTTAATAATTAATGCACCAATCTCCTGTTAAATGATTTCCCCGTGTTTGTTTTTACTATTTTGATTTGTCGGGATGTTCGATTTTGAGTTTAGGAGTATTTTGGTACACTTAGTCCCTAAAAGAGAGCTTTAGCTTTAAAATTTGGACCATAATCGGAGCACTGTGAACACGGACTTGGAATGGAATTCCATAAGTTCCGTTAGCTCTATTGGTTGATTTTGGTTATATGAGCGTGTTCGGATTGTATTTTGGAGGTTCGTAGCTTATTTAGGCTTGAAATGCCGAAAGTTGAATTTTTGAAGTTTCCGGCTCGATAGTGAGATTTTATATCAAGGTCAGAATATGATTTCGGAAGTTAGAGTAGCTCTATAGTGTTGAATGTCATGTGCTTCCTAAATTTCAGGTCATTCGGATGAGGTTTGATAGACATTTTGATCGAAAGCATAATTTGAATTTTTTTGGAGTTCTTAGGCTTGAATCCGATGTTAAATTGGTGTTTTGATGTTGTTTTGAGCATTCCTAAGGTTGGAAAAAGTTTGAACGATGTTTTAGGATTGGTTGCCATGTTCGGTTGAGGTTCCGGGGGCCTTGGGTATGTTTCGGATGCTCAACCGGTCATTTTTTAAACTTAGATGTTACAGAAAAATTGCAGCAGTCAATTCTGATTTCCTTCATCGCGTTCGCGAGTGGGGTCTCGCATTCGCAAAGAGGACTGGGGCTGGTGGAGGTTTAATGCTTCGCGTTCACGAAGGTGTTCCCGCGTTAGCGAGGCAGTGAGATCTTATACCTATGTGTTCGTGACGATGGTCCCGCGTTCGCATAGGAAGGGGAAAATGGTCTCTTCTTTCATGATAGGGAATCGCGTTTGCAATGAAGGAAAATTGGACCAATCGGAGTTGTGCTTCGCAAACGAGAGGGTCCTTCCGCATTTGTGAATAAGGGTTATCTAGGCAGAATATAAAATTTCAAAGTCGAGGGTTTAGCTATTTTATGAAAACTAGAGCCTGGGAGCTCAGATTTGAGCGAGAATTTGAGGGATTTTCAGAGATATCGATTGGGTAATGATCTTAACACCTTTTTGCTTATAACCCATTAATCTAAACAAGAATTCATCATCTAATTTCATATTTGGGGTGAGAAATTGGGTAAAATTTGGAAAAAGTTCTTAGACCTAGTTTTTGAGTTTTGATTGGAATTTGATGTTGGATTTGAATAATTTTTGTATGGCTAGACTCGTGAGTGAATGAGGGTTCATAATCCATAAATTGTACCCGATTTCGAGATGTGGGCCTGTGGGCATTTTGGTCATTTAACCTAATTTTACGTAATAGCTTAGAATTTAATTGTGGAATCTGTTACTTGAAGTTATATTTACATTGTGCAATTGAATAAAATAGATTTGAGCCATTTGGAGTCGAGTACTCAAGGCAAAAATGTGGTTTCGGGTTGATTTTGAGAATGTTCGAGGTAAATAGCTTGCCTAACCTTGTGTGGGGCAACTCCCCTTAGGATTTGGTATTGTTAATATTTGAAATATCTTGTACGCGAGGTGACAAGTGCGTGCTTGAGATAATTGTTGAAAATCCTATTTTCATTAAGTAACTATAATTGTGTTTTCTTTCCTGTTTATACTACTTGCAATTTAAGTCTGTTGTTAGCTTAGGGAAGCATGTCTAATTAAATTAATTGTTTTACTTGCTCAAACTACCTTATTTGGATTATGTGCAGCACGCTAGGTTAGAAATATCTGTTTTTCCTTGGTAAGAAATTTGAATTGAATTGAGTATTCTTTGTGTTGTTGCTGTGTGTTTACTTTGGGACGGTATCGCGGGAGATCCCCCTGCCTCTTTACTTTAGGACTACGGATTTGTATTCCGGGAGATTCCCTACACATATATATATTTGGACTGTAGAGCGGGACACTGAGAGATTCCCAACACGTATATTGAGGATACTAAGAGATCCTCGGGATACCAAGAGATCCCCAGTACATATATTGAGGATACCAAGAGATTCTCAGGATACCAAGAGATCCCCTGCACATATATTGAGGATACCAAGAGATCCTCGAGATACCAAGAGATCCCCATCACATATACTGAGGATACCAAGAGATCCTTGAGATACCAAGAGATCCCCAGAACATATACTGAGGTTGCTAAGAGATCCTCAGGATACTGAGAGATCCCCGGCACACATATTATGGATACTAAGAGATCCTCAGGATACTGAGAGATCCCCGGTTGTTATCTCCGTGTTGGGTTGTATTACTTATGTAATTATTTTGTCTCTGTTATAGTTGTTGTTATTCTTGTTATCTTGTGTTACTTCATATTGTTGGAATTTAATTATATTGTTGTATACTATACTGTTTTACTGGTTTTTCAGCTATAATTAGTAGGGCCCTGACCTTCCTCGTCACTACTCGGTCGAGGTTAGGCTGAGCACTTACTATGTACTGCTGTGGTATACTCATGCGCTTTGTACTTCAACTCAGTCCTACTACCCTTTATGCGAGGTGAATCTCCAAAGACTTTGAGGTATATCTACCGCATCTGCAGACCGAGGAGTCCCTTTCTTATAGTTTTGGCCCTTTTGTATTTATCTTGATTTAGACATTCTGGAGTTAGATCACAATGCAATATTCATAGCTTTTGATTTCATGAGATTCTGGATTTTGGGAATTATTTAGTTTTTGAGATCTTGTATTGGTATGTGCCAAGCGGCATCTTAAACACTTCTATATTTGTTCATCTTCAGTTTTTATTTGTTTTTCCACATTTTGGTTGTTTTTCCACAATTTTTGGGCTTACCTAGTCATGGAGACTAGGTGTCGTCACGACAGTTCACGGAGGGCGAACTTGGGTCGTTACAATGCTTCTCTTGGCATTCTTGAAGGCATATCAGGAGGTGTTTATTTGGAAGAAATTTTGATAGGGTCGGAAAGAAAGGATATCATGAAGGTTTAAAGTAGACTCAAAAATATAGGGGGTTGTAGACTTGGAACTCTTGGAATCGATTCTTTTAAAAGTGAAATAAAATCTTTGCCCCAGTTTCACCTATTGGGGAGTTTTTAGAACTTTTTTTCTTTTTCTTTGAATTTATATTTGGTTGGATCGAACCGTGAGGCTGCCTGCGTATCCTTTTTTAAAAGGAATCAGGTCAAATGTAGTTCAAACATCTGACCTAACTTTTATATTTGTCTTTCTATTTCTTTTTCTTTTCACTCAAATTGCCCCAGCTTTTTTTTTTCTAGTGGCATGGACCTTTGACTGTTTTTTTTTCACTTGAACTTTCAACGTGTTGCCCCAATTTGTACTCTTGGGATATGAACTTTTATTTTCTTGTTTTTTTGACTCTTTACTCTAAACTTGATTTCAAAAGAGGGTGATCAAAGAAAATAACATAGGCTCAAAGGGGGTAACAAAGGGTATAAAGTTTTTGGATAGCAGAAAAGGGCCCTCCCATCCTCGAGAATGCCAATTATAGTATCCTTTAAAGATCACATCATTGATGAACATGCCTGTCTTCTTGGGTCCTTTTCAGTGTAAAGTTGTATGAGCAATACATTACTTGTCGTGAATGACCCTTGTCAATTTGGGTGACTTTTCTTGGATTTTGTCTTGATGTAGAAGATGCATTTTGCCACTAACTCATCCATTTCAAGTTGTCTGGAAAACACCTTCTATTGAAAAACACTTTCTATCTCTTAGTTCTAAATAGACTTCAACCCGTCCGATTATACTTAAGCCTGATCTTCTCAAATGATTCAAAAGGTAGAGATCCTTAACTTCCTTAAGAATGACTGTTTTGGTTCCATGTAAACTTAGCTCATGCTTATTTTCCAAATGTTTAACGTGTCTATTCTTCTTCAAAGGTGTCTCTTTCTCAGTTGTCTAATTCAAGACTAAATCAGTTTTCTAAGATCTGGCCGAAAATTCCGCATGCATGTCATATCACTAAAACTAGTAGGAAAAGAACTGAGCATGTAATGACACAAAAGGAAAAATTCTATTTTATAGAGTACACAGCAAGACAAACAACCTAAAATCCGAGTTACAACCGTAGGTTTACCCGGATAATGAAAATAGCAACAAACAGATAGACAAGAATCACACAAACAAAATATAGGGATAGAAGGGTTTGACTCAATAAAACAAATAAAATCTAGATGAAAACCTTGAAATAGCCTAGATGATAGAAAAAATATCAAAACAAGCTACCATGATTCCTTCCTAGTGAGGAGAGAATGACTTTTCAATTGCTATGCTTGACATTTAGCCACAAATTTGCTATTCAGAATAATCATGACCTTCTCCAATTTCACTCGGCAAATTCCCGAGAGGATTCTCATACTCCATGTCACCAAGCATCATCCCCACAAAGTGTGCATCATCATGTACAGGCAAAGGATTCTGCGTGAGATTCTGGGTGTCACTTTCTTGAATCATAATCAGTTTTTCCTGGATCATCCTTTCTATTTCTCTTTTCAAATCCCGACAATTTCAACATTGTGACCATAGGCATTGGAATGGTATTCACACCTTTTAGAAGGGTCAGAGCTTCTTGCATGTGGGTCCACATGATTTGGAGGAATAGGTTCAATCATATCATAATGCTTTAATTTCTCAAACAAGCTTGCATCGAACTCTCCTATTGGAGTAAAATTATCTTTCAACCTTTGTTTCCCTTTATAGCTCTAGCTTGGATGTGGTTTATAGGGCACCTGAGGATTTTGTGGAAGCTAGTAGAGATTTTGTGATGCTCGTGCTCGCCTTCCTGGATGAATTGGTGGCTGGACAACATACTGAGCTGGAGCAATAGAGTATTGTGAATTCTGAGGTGGATAGTAGTGCTCAGGAGCATCATCGAAAAACAGACTAGGTTGGTCATACCTTCGAGATGCTCCCCTCGGACCTCTTCTCGACCCTGATGTCTTCATGATTTCTTTGTCCTTCTCATTTGTGTCACTAATATTATCAGATTCAATCTGGACAGCCTGAGTTGCGGCTTTGAGAACTGCTTGACTTATAATTTTGCTTTTCTTAAGACCATTCTCAATCATTTCCCTCATTTTGATTGCTTCCGAGAAGGATTTACCCACTGCAGACTTTGTGTTTGAAAGTAATTGGGCTCTTGATCCTGAAGGAAGACAGTGATTAACTCGTGGTCATCCATGGGTAGCTTAACTCTAGCCGTTTGGTCTCTCCATTTAATGGCATATTCCCTGAAACTTTCAGTTGGTTTCTTTTTCAGATTTGAAAGGGAATTACGGTTTGGTGCGATGTCGATGTTATATTGGAACTATTTGGCAAAGGCTTAGGCCATGTCGTCCCAAACATACTATCAAGATGTGTCTTGATCAGTAAACCATTCAGAGGCTACCCCCGTAAGGCTTTCTCTAAAATAAGCCATCAGTAATTCTTCATTTCCTCTCGCACCTCTTAGTTAATTGCAATACCTTTTCAGGTGGGCTATGGGGTCTCCATTTCAATCATACTTTTCAAATTTTGGAGTCTTGAAACCAGGTGGAAAATGAACATAGGAGAACATACATAGATCCTTGAAGGCAATACTCTTCTGACCTGCCAAAACTGTTGTTCTAAGCTTTTCACTCTTTAAGTCATTTCTTAAGATGGTTAATAGGGGATTGGGGCATTAATTCTTTAGATGACCGACCGGGTCATCACATCCTCCTACAGTTAAACATTCGTTCATCCTTGAACGAACATAGAGACATACCTAAAGTGGTGAAAAGATGAGGGTAACGGATATGCATATCCTGCTCGGTCGCCTATTCGACCGCCTGACCCCGCCACTAAACCTTCATTGATGCAATGTTCTTTGACCTCAGCTTTCTAACCTACCTGTCCAATACTGCCACTGGCTCCTCAACGTAAGATAGATCCTTGTCCAAATGGACTAAACTGAAATCCAACACGTGCGACGGATTACCGTGATACTTTTGGAGCATCGAAACATCAAATATTGGATGAACTTATTCCAGGCTCCGAGGTAAGGCAATCTCATAAGGAACCTCCCCAACACGCCTCAATATCTCGAAAGGTCCAATAAACCTTGAAATCAACTTCCCGTTCTTCCCAAATCTTATAACACCCTTCATAGGTGAAACACAAAGCGGAACTCGCTCTCCAACCATATAGGAAATATCACGAACCTTCTGGTCCGCATAGCTCTTCTGTTTGTACTGGGCTGTATGGAGTCTATCCTAAATCACCTTAACCTTCTTCAAAGCATCCTAAACCAAGTCTGTACCAATAATCTAGCCTCACCCAGCTCGAACCAACCCACTGGAGATCTACACCACCAACCATATAAAGCCTCAAATGGTACCATCTGAATGTTGGACTGATAACTATTATTGTAAGCAAACTTCGCCAATGGCAAGAACTGATCCCAAGATCCTCCAAACTCGATCACACACACACGGAGCATATCCTCAAGAATCATAATAGTGCACCCAGACTGCCCGTCCATCTAAGGGTGAAATGTTGTACTCAACTCTACCCGAGTACCCAACTCATGCTCAACGGCACTCTAGAACCGTGATGTGAACTGAGTAGCTCCATACAAAATTATGGAAACTAGAATACCGTGCAGATGAACAATCTCCCAGATATAAATCTCCGCCAACCATTCCGAAGAATAAGTAGTACACACAGGAATGAAATGAGCGGACTTGGTCAGCCGATCCACGATCACTCAAACAGTGTCAAACAGTCTCAAATTACAGGAGCCCAACTACAAAGTCCATAGTGATATGCTCCCACTTCCACTTCGAAATCTCTATCTACTAAACAAATCCACCCGGTCTCTGGTGCTCATACTTCAACTGCTGACAGTTGAGGAACCGAGCTACAAACCCAACTATATTATTCTTCATTTGCCTCCACCAATAGTGTTGTCTCAAATCCTAGTAATTCTTCGCGGCACCCGGATGAAGGGAATACTGCAAACTATGGGCCTCCTGTAGAATCATCTCCCGAAGCCGATCAACATTGGATACACAAACCCGACCCTACATCCTCAATACTCCATCCTCGCCAATGGTCACATCTCTGGAATCACCATGCTGAACCTTGTCCTTGAGGACAAACAAATAAGGGTCATCATACTACCGCTCCCCGATTTGATCAAACAAGAAATACCAAGAAACCACGCAAGCTAGAACTCGATGGGGCTTCAAAAGATCCAATCTCACAAACTGGCTAGCTAAGGCCCGAACATCCATCGCCATAGGCCTCTCTGATGCTGATAGAGACAAACTCCATAAACTCTCCGACAACTCAAAGCATCGGCCTAGACATTGGCCTTGCCTGGGTGGTACAAAATAGTAATATCATAGTCCTTCAGCAACTCTAACCACATTCTCCAACGTAAATTTAGATCCTTTTGCTTTAACAGGTGCTGCAAGCTCCGATAGTCAGTATATATCTCACAAGGCACACCATATAGATAATGGTGCCAAATCTTCAGGGCGTTAACAATGGCAGCTAACTCAAGATTGTGGACAGGGTAGTTCTTCTCATGTATCTTCAACTATCTGGACGCATAGGCAATCACCCTACCATTCTGCATTAACATCGCTCCGAGGACAACCCTCAAGGCATCACAATAGATCATATAAGACCATGAACCTGCAAGCAATATCAAAACTAGGGCCGTAGTCAAGGCTGTCTTGAGCTTCTGAAAGCTTGCCTCACACTTTTCCGTCCACTGGAACGGAGCACCCTTCTGGGTCAGTCTGGTCATAGGGGCTGCTATTGATGAAAACCCCTCCACAAAATGATGGTAGTAACCCGCTAAGTCGAGAAAACTACGGATCTCTGTAGCTTAGGATGGTCTTGGCCAACTCTGCACTACCTCTACCTTCTTCGGATCCACCCGAATGCCATGGAATCCAACCAAAACTCACATTTTGAAAAGGCATATAACATACTTTCCCTCAGAGTCTGAAGCATTGTCCTCAGGTGCGGCTCATGATCTTCCCGACTCCAGGAATATAACAAAATGTCATCAATAAATACAATGACAAAAGTGTCAAGATATGGCTGGAATGCACTGTTCATCTAATGCATAAAGGTTGTTGGGGCATTGGTCAGCCAAATGACATAACAAGTAACTTGTAATAACCATACCGAGTCCTAAAAGCATTCTTTGAGATATCTGGCTCTCGAATCTTCAATAGATGGTAACTTGAGCGCAAGTCAATCTTAGAAAACACCCGCGCACCCTGAAGCTGGTCAAATAGATCACCAATACGAGGCAAAGGATAGCGGTTCTTCACTGTAGCGTTCAACTAGCGATAATCAATACGCATACGCATAGAACCATCATTTTTTTTCACAAACAAGACAGGAGCAACCCAAGGTGATACACTAGGTCGAACAAAACCCTTATCAAGCAATTCTTGCAGCTGATCCTTCAACTCCTTCAACTTAGGAGGAGCCATATAATACGGAAGAATAGAAATGGGCTTACTGCGCGACAACAAATCGATGCCAAAATCAATATCTCTATCAGGCGGCATGCCTGGAAGGTTAGCTAGAAACACATCAGAAAAGTCGCGCACTACTGGAACTGAATCAACTGAAGGAGTATGAATAGTTAATACTGACATCTCTCATATAGGTTAGATACACATCACACAACTTCTCAACCATATGCTGAGCTTTAAAGAAATAAAAAACTCTACTGGGAGTGTGATCCAAAGCACCCCTCCACTAAACACGTGGCACACTTTGCATAGCCAACGTCACGATCTTGGCGTGACAATCAAGAATAGCATAACGGGGCAACAACCAGTCCATGCCCAAGATAATATCAAAGTCTATCATGCTGAGCAACAATAAATTGGGTCTGATCTAAAAACCACTAAGAGCAACCAAACACAATCGGTAAATGTAGTCCACAACAAGTGAATCTCCCACCATAGTAGAAACACAATTAGGGGAACTCAAAGAATCCCGGGAAACACCCAAAAGTGAAGCAAAATAAGAAGACACATAAGAATAAGTGGAGCCTGGATCGAATAGAATTGATTCATCTTTGTGACAAACTAGTATAATACCTGTGATGACAGAATCAGAGGAAACAACTTCGGTACGGGGAGGAAGGGCATAGTATCAGGCCTTGCCTCCCTCTTTAGGGCGACCTCTATCTCCCTGACCACCACCTCTAGCTGGCTTAGCAAGTGGGGTAGCAACTAGATCTATAACCATAGCCTAAGAACTCTACGGGGCACGTTATAGCTGAAAAGTTTGCATAGGTGCACCCCTCCCAAGTCTGGGCAATGCCTAACCATATGGAATTTGTCACCACACTCAAAACAAGCTCTAGGAGGAAGTGGTGGCTGTGACTGGCTCGGGCCAGGTCTGCTGGACTGACCTCTAAAAGCACCCCGCGCAGGAGGCGCGCTAGAAACTGGAGTTGCATAATAAGGCTCCTGAGACCTAGGAGGAACTGGAGCACTACTGACTACTAGACGAGCTAAATGAAAATGGAAACTCGTACAACCCCTACCGTGATGACCTGCCATTGGGGTACGGGCACCAGAATAGTGGCCCAACTCTTAAGACCTCTTGGCCTCTCTCTCCTCTTTCTCTCTCTCTAGCATGCATACCCTCAATCCTAGCAATGCTCACCACCTGATGATAAGGAATATCCATCTCCAACTCACAAGCCATGCTAGACCTAACTCTGAGAATAAGCCCCTTAATACACCGTCGAACCCTCTCGCGAATGGTAGAAACCAAGGCCGGTGCATGCCTAGCTAAGCTAGTATAATGGATAGCATATTATGATATAGTCATAGGACCCTAGCACAAATTCTCAAACTCAGAATGCCATGTATCTTTGAGGCTCTGAGGAACAAACTCTCTCAGAAATAGGTCTGAAAACTAATTCCAATCCAGCAAAGCAGCCTCGTCCGGACTGTCTAACTCATAGGTGCGCAACCATTCATAGATGGCTCCTCAAAGCTGGAGAATGAAACCCCAGTCGATCTGAATATACCCATAGCATGGAGAATACGGTAGAACTCCTCAGGAATCCCACGGCATCCTAAATATAGGAGGATCATATTTCTTGAACCTCTCAAGTCTCCGCTGCTTATCCTCTAAATTTGTTGCCATGTCCTCGGGTTGAACTTGCACTGCAGGCGACACAGGAATAATCCCTAGGACCTGATCAACATGCTCTCACTGCTCAGGTGTGCGGGCTACGGGAGTTTGTGCTCCTCCCACGGCCTGGGATGTGGCTTCCGCAAGGGGAAGTAACCCTGCCTAAGACAAAGTGGTGTACATGCTCGTAAATTGTGCCAGAGTCTCCTGAAGTGCTAGCGTGGTAGTAGCGGTAGGTGTGTCAAGTACCTGGGCTTCAACTGGCACTGCTGGTGGCTCCTCGGTGGCAGCTCGCACATGTGCTCTGGCTGCACCACGTGCGTGTCCTAGATCTCTACCCTGGCCCCGGCCTTTGACGACTGCAGTAGGGGGCGCGGATGCCTGATCATCTCGAGTAGCACGTGTCCTCACCACCTGTGAGAGAATAGAAAGATAGAAGTTTAGAATTATGATATCAAAATCTCTCACAAAAAGGAAATCAAATGAAGTAGAATAATCCTAACAGTTACAAAGCCTCTCGTAGATAAGAACAGACGTCTTTGTACCGATCAGCGAGACTCTAATAAATCAGCTTGTGATCTATGACTCCTATAAACCTAGAACTCTGATACCAACTTTTCACGACCCCAATTTTCCCTTCGTTAACTATCGTGACGGCACCTAGTCTCTATGAATAGGTAAGCCTAACAATGCAAAAAATAAACTAAACTTGCGGAATAATAGTCAAAAGCCAAAAATAACTGAAGGAAAATAATATTTAAATACCGCTCGGCATATACACAAAACTCCTCAATAGATCTGTGAAACTCACGGATCCACAAGCTGAGAACAACACTACATAGCTCTAATCTCTGGAATATCTAACAAGAACAAAATATATAGAAGGGCTAAATACAAAATGCAGGAATAGAAAGAGACTCCTCGGTCTGCGAACATTGAATATATACTTCAAAGTCCCGTAGAATCGCCTTGCCTCAAGAATGGTAAGCCTGAGTAGAGGTACCTAGATCTGCACATGAAAAACATCTGCAGAAAAGGCATGAGTACACCACAGCAGTACTCAGTAACTGCCAAGCCTAACCTGGTCGAGTAGTGACGAGGAAGGTCAGGGCCCTAATGAGGTTAAATAAAGATATAATTCAACACTATAGAACATTAAGCAGTATAAGTATGAGCAACAGTGAAAGTAACACATATATAAAAGATAATAGCACCTACGTAGAAACAATGTAAACAACTAAGAAAGATACAGGTCAACTCCAATAATATCAGTCGGAGATCTCCCAGGATACCGTCCTGAATTCCAAAATATACATATCCAATAAGTCTCTCGGGATACCATCCCGTAGTCCATCTCATAGTACACGGGGATCTACCAAAATCACATTTCGTAGTCCCAAACATAAATACCCAGTACTGGGGTAATCTACCGGGTGCATTCACATAGTTCCATATTACTATGTAGGGGGAGATACTAGAATTCCACACCCGTAGTCCCAAATGTAAACAGACAAGGGGGAGTTACTAGAATCCCACATCCGCAGTCCCAAAGTAAATACACAACAGCAACAAGAGAAATGCTCAGAAAGTCTCAAAATTCATATTAAGGCAAACAAAGAGTCTAGCCTAGCATGTTGCACAGACTTCAGGTAAGGCAGTTAACAAATAACGCAATTTAATCACTTAGACATGCTTTTACTAAGCTAACACGGGCTTAAATAGTACACAAACTAAACAATACTAGTAGTACTTAGTAAAAATTGGATTTCAAACAATTAGCACAAGTATGCACTCGCCCCCATACGTACAAGGAATTTCAATTATCAAATATACCAAATCCTAAGGGAATAGTTCCCCCCCCCCCTTCCCCCCT
>MU735609.1:253987-269475 GCA_026770625.1 Nicotiana glauca
CATTCCACTTTTGAATTTCAGTTTCATCTTGTATACATGTACTTTGTTTGGTCCAGTAGTAGTGTTCCTACTCATTAGATGCTCGTGACTTGTGACACCCCGGTCGGGTTGTATTGGGATGGAATTGATAGTTAAACGCCACTAAGATGTATTTTCTATTCATTATGTTTAATAGCTGTTTAATAAGAGGATTTGGGGTTGTTGGCTGGCCTTGCCTTCACGAGAGGCACCATCACGACCGGGTATGGAATTTGGGTCGTGACACATAGCATGTAGGATGCATCAGGATGGTCTGTTATTTTGGGTACACCTGTCCTAGATGGACCCAACCCCTGTATTGAGTTCCCAAAGTCAAATGCACGTAATGCAAACAAATGTTCCTACTAGGGATCCGGCGTGAGGTTATGTTATTCTAGTTTTAAACCTGGGGTTGTGTTCTACACCTGGCTTACCCGAGCGGACAGCTCGAGCCGAGATTGGTTCAACGTACCGGGAGCACTTAAGTCTACCCAGCCTTGTTGCTGGCCCAACCTCACTCTATTTGGTATAACTTCTAACAGAGAAGTGGGCCAGGAAAAAGTGTGCACTATTTTTTAGAAGACTCAGGTGGGAGGCATAAGAAGACATTTTAACATAATTCAAATAATATCAAAGCAGTTAATAAGCAGCAGTTAGCACATTAGGTCCACAAATACGATAATATGAAAAATAAATAAAGTCTAGTAAAAATCACAAAAAACAAGCTCGAATTCTTGAACCCTGAACCAGAAGTTCTGGGTTCTTGTCCCCAGTAGAGTTGCTAGAGCTGTCACACCTCCTTTTTCCCGAAGGGATATAAGGGATCTTTTCCAGTTAAACTCACAATAATCGAAACGGTTTTATTTATAATCAAATTCAGAGTTGCCACTTGGGATAATTTATGGTGTCCCAAGTCACCGGTTTAAAATCCTAAATCGATGAAGTTTGACTCTTATTTATGGTCCGCGAACACAAAAATTCAGGTAAGGTATTCTCTTAACCAGGGAAAAGGTGTTAGGAATTTTTGGGTTTTGTGGTTTTGGCACGGTCGCTTTAATTATACCTGGCTCAATTAAATTATTTAATTACATTTTTTAGAACCTATGTGCATTTCATATTTTGCCACTTTCATTTGAATTGAATAACGTGTATGTGTATTCATTTAGTTTGACGCATCAAGAATCATGTCACGCGTACATGTACACAATTAATCACGCTTTTGTTAATTAAGATTGTTGGGTCCAAAATTGCGTGAACGCATACCTTGGTTTTAATTTCAAAAATCGTGGATATGTCGCGCGAACGTGCACATAATCATGATAATAAATTCAAAACATGCCTAAAGCACTCTAACAGTGTTCATTTGTCTTCAAAAAAATTGAGATTATTGCGATGCCAAATTTACGAACGATGTTATTGGGGAGAAAATAGGCTAGCTAACATGATCTATTACTTGGCTAGATTCACTATGGTCCAAGGCCTACCTTATGGCCCGTTCTTATTCCATGCCAAGAAAGAAACAGCTCCAATTTTTCCATCTATCCGATTAAAATCATTTATTCAAGAACCCAAGATAACATGCATCACAATCGAAATTAAAACTAATTAAAATAATTTAAAGGAAAACTAAGACATGCTACTCAGATAACTTAGAATCACAAACCAACCAACATGCACACCAAGATGTCATAACACAATAAAATAAGAATGAAAATTGAGAAAAATGGACTTTTTATTGATGAACAAAGATGAAAATCACAAATCAATCAGAATGACAAAGCAACAATCGTCGGACTGAAACGCCGAAATCGCGAACCAGAACATCGAATCGACATCGAAAAAATTACATATTGGAGAATCACACTGAATAATGATAGGCGAGTTGAGGTGTTAATTCAATGCATTTGATTCGGTCAGATAAAGAGAAATTGAGGAATTTGGTGCAGAAAGATCAACTTAGTTGCAATAGCACAAGCTCTGTAACTAAGAGTGGTCAAGATCGTATGGGTCCATTTATTTGTTTTTCTAAGGAACGTGAATTTGGGCTTCTAATTTGATTGTTTGATTAGCCCCTAGTCAAACTTTGGATTGGCATGAAGGAAAAGCTGGTATGTCATTGCTTGAATATATAAAATTGGTCCTACCGTACCCAATCTCCTCTTTCTCCATTTAACTACTAAGGATTGTAAGGCACCAAAAAGTATAAAAACCCAATTTCAGAAACAGTAGGCATTAAAGATCATTGCCCAGTCTGCTTTTTTATGAAGGTAGGTCGTCAATTTTTTAGAGTTTTAAGGGAGTTGTTGTTTTCTTATCTCTTGGGGTGGTGCTGCTCTCAAGTTATTCGAAGATGAGAGTCAGGTATGGGAGCTTCAGATGTGACCGATATTGGAGGTGTCAGTGTTAGAGATTAGGAATTAGGTTTTATTTTATAGGGGGTGGAATTAGGTTAGGTCTATAGACATGTGATTTTTTATCCTCCCCGCGATTTCACCCATTTTAGAGTAAAATATTTATTTTAGGCCTGATATCGATATTTTAATTAGTTTTGACTCTTTTACTTTATTTTATAAAAGAAATAAGTGAAAATTACAAAAATATTTCTTCCTTTTAGTTGCTTTAGTTTATGTACATTTCGTAAAACTAAAAAATACAAAAAAATTATAACTTATTTTTATTTTTATATGATATTTGAAAATACCAAAAAAAATAGGTTTGTTTTATCGGTTAGTATCATTTTAATAGTTATTTCACTTAAGTAGGATTAATTAGTAAATGACGATGTATTTTAGTGTCGTTCATGGATAAAGAAAAATATTTGGGCTCAAACAACCCATTTAAGGCTTAATTTTCGGATTTAGCCTATACTTTCAAAGTCCATACTCCCTAACCTAAAAATAACCCAAAAACACCAGACCTAAAGGAATCAAAAAAATTGATAAAGACCTAGAACCTAGAGAAAAAGTGGATCGACCGCTTTTCATCAAAAATGACCCCCCCCCATCGGATTGAGGAGTTTTTGCTCTTTCACATTTGAAGACCTTTCATCTTCTCCAAGCACACAAGAGAACCAGCCATTTTCTTTTCAAAAAACCCTAGCCATTCTTCTTCAAGACCAAAAACATCTAAGTAGTAAAACCCTAGGAGCTGAAGAAGACTTCAGCTGTTGAACAAAAGTGACCAACAACCCTATGATATCTTCTTCTCCTGGAAAAAATCCTAGAATAACTCCTCCATATCAGCCCCGCCCACCTCAACAACGAGCTCCTTCCTCAACCAAAAAGAATAGCAGCTTTTAGCCATGTGAAGCCACAAAACACCACCCCAAACCAACTCCTATTTACTTTTGAAAAAGAAGCACCTAACCGCAGTTGCTGACCTCGTCCCCTCTGCCATCTCTTTTGATCGAGCTACTATCTCTCCGGAACTAATCACCCGTGAGTGACGACACCAACCAGTGACCCCTACTCACATGCCACAATTTGTTTTAGTCGACCTCGCGAGCAAAACTATGTCATTCTTCTCCTCGCAATTGTTGTATTTGATTGAAATCGAACCGTTGGACTTCTGTTCATTCAATCTCCAGTTCCAACCGCTAATTTGAGGTTCGTCCACGGTTCATCATATTTTTGAGTTCAACGTTACCTCAGCATTAATATTCTTATTCATTTTTGAGGTTTCGTTCCTCATTTCCTCATAATCTGCTGTGCTTAATAGTGTACTTTCGTCAATTGTGTTGTTCTCTATTATATGAAATATTTGGATTAATGTTTTATTGTTTTGTTTTGAGGATGTGTTAGTATCTTGCTGTTTTGTTTCATATATGCTGAGTTTTGTTGGTTTAATGGCTAGGAAGTCTTTAAATTCCATGTTATACTCTTTAGTTAAGATATTAAAGGCTTCATTATTAATATTTTGGTATCAATTGGTGTTAGGGTATAAAATATTAGTTTAGCCGTATATGTAATAGACATTAATTGTGTTTGCCTCATAAGTTTTAGAGATTACTTTGTAAAATTTAGAGTTAATGTTAGAGCTAATATGTTCGAGCTTTAGTGGTACCATATTTCTCTTTAATCGCCATTAATCAGAATTAAAATTTACTTAAATCACTTTAGAACCCTTTAGGAGCATGCTTAGGCCAGTAGTATTCATAAACCTCATAGCTTGCTTTAGGCATGATTAATAATAAATCATCATAGCTACAGGTATAGTTCCCATCACATAGTTGTGATATATAATTTTAAAATTCAAGGGGTACATTTATGTGATGCGTTTCATGCCCCAACCTCGGGAGGCGTGACCGGCGCTCAATCAAGTGAACCCGACTGAGCAAGCCTTACTGAACACTTTCTACCCAAATCAATATGAATACGGAACCCATGCTTTTCATTAATTTAGACGAGGATACATGGTGCATGCTACATCATTGGTTCATTTCGTATCACAAAGATTTATCATACATACGCTAGCTTCAAGGATTCTATTAGAGTTACAATTTATGGAAATCACAAGTTTAGGATTACAACATAGATAGTGGACTCCCCGAACACCCGTACATAACCCACACTAGTGTCTACGGAGCCTTTAGGATACAACAGATAAGCATAACTATGCTGGCAACAAGGCCCCAGCTATACCTCAAGGTGGAAACCTGTAATAACAAAAGATATACCATATAGCCCCTTGAAAGAAAAAGGGGCTCACCAAGAATTCGAGTAGAAAATGCTCCGCTACACACGATCGGCACTATCCGCTATGGAGCCACCTACATTCATTGAAAAATATAGCGCCCCCTGGCAAAAGGGACGTTAGTACCATAGAATAGTACTAGTATGTATAACTAAACACTATTTTATTTGAAAGAACTATCAAACAGGTACAAGTAAACAATATGGGTATAGCAAATGTATAATTCATATAACCTTTCATATAATTTCCAAAACTTAGATTAGGGCATTTCTGTCACATGTTCACCACTGTTCTCAATACCACTGCCATTTTGAGCGGAGTCCGATCACGACTCGACCGGCTAGGTCACCTCATTGGAGGCATAACTCTTAATCAATATTTCATTTCCCCTTATTCTGAATTCAATATCGGTATATTACCACCATGTGTATAGCATGGTGTTCGATCACGACCCGATCGGCTAGGTCTCCTTGCCTAGGCATTACTCCTTTCTCATTAGTCAACACCTCTGAATCTTTATTTCACACATATCATATCAATTCCTTGGAGCTTATGGCTACCATTATCACATCGTTTTTCCCTTTTTCAATATTCATTTTACAAGTTGTGATCATATACAGATATACCATAATAATTCAAGTTACAATTACAAGTAAGTGAGCACATAGTTAGCATGAATAGTTCTTTGTTTCGATGTTGTCTTATAGCCCAAGTATTTCAACACATAATTGTACTTTTTCATCCTTCTCTAATTATCAAGAGTGGTACATTATTCACATTGAGGCACATCCTTCACGTACATGTATAGATAATTGCAAATCAATTAATGCATAATAACAGTGAATACACTAACCAATTCAACTCTTACCATACTTTTGTAAAGGCCAACCGTGCTCAATTTCAAGTAAAAGGGGGTTTTAGCCATACATACCTTAATAAAGCTTTCCTTACTCTTTTACAAATTTTTGGAACTCTTAGCACTTCGATCTATTGAGTAAGAATTACAAATTAAATCGAGAATTAGAGATGTGATTGAGACTCTAGCTTGGTTCAAGCATATTGACAAACACTAGAGGTGCAATGTGATCTTACGCCCCTTTTTTGGAGCAATTTATATCATTTTGTACCCCTCTTTAGTTCACTACCCCCCACTACTCTAAGGTTTGGTATGCATGTAAGGAATCCATTGTTATTCCCATGAATCATCTCACTAGTGACCCCCTTATATCTGAGAATAAAAATAAGAGTTAGGGTGATGAAGTCTTACCTCTTGAGATGAAGGTCTAGGGGTCTTAACTTGATTTTCTTCAAGGATTTAGCCATATCTTATGGAGTAATTTGATGGGGAGACTTTCCCTCTATAAAAACCCTCTCTTTCCCTCTAGAAATGCTCAGAAGAATGCTTAAAATGAGCTATAACACCGTATATATAGATAGGGAGATCGGGTTAAAAATTAAAAAATTAGAGCCCAGAGTCAAATATGCGATCGCATTTGCGATCACAGAGTAAACATACGGTCCGCATAATGGACTGCAAAATGCTCCCAGAAACTGGGCACTCTGACTGAGTCTGCGGCAGAATTGCGGTCCGCATTCACGTTCTGCGATCACAAAGTGCACCGCAGAACTGACCCTCACAAAATTCAAAGGAAAATATGCGACGACTATGCAGTCCGCATTTTGATTATGCGACCGTATTTTTGACTTCATAGTTGACTTCAATTTTATCCAACATTCTAACTAACTTCCCGGCAGATATGCAGTCCGCATACCTGATTTGCGGCCTCATTCTGGACCCTTTTTTTTTGCATTTTTTCTGGAAACTTATTCTTGACTTTTTAATGCATTATTCAATCCAAAAAGTTCTACGCCGATTAATTGCTAACACATGCTCCTGACTTGGCATCACGAGATCCGGGTTTTCAAGTAGGGATTTTCACGGGGCTATACAATGCGGCCCCAATTTAATCTTGTTAATAAAATAAACATGTTGTGACATGGCTATGGTTCCCATGACATGATTCACAATGTGTAATCGAATAATTAGTTGTATGACAATTGGATTAATAAAAGTGGTTTTAAAATGGTTAAAATGCACATAGGTTTCAAAAAATATTTTAAAATCAGATAAATAGACCAATAATAATAGTTGAGCGACCGTGCTATAACCACGGAATCCGAGAATGCCTAACACCTTCTCTCGGATTAACAGAATTCCTTACCCGGATTTCTGTGTTCGCGAACTGTAAAATAGAGTCAATCTTTCCTCGATTCAGGTTTTAAATCGGTGACTTGGGACACCATAAATCATCCCAAGTGGAGACTCTGAATTTAATGCAAATAATTCTATTTCGATTGTCACTTCAATTGGAAAAAATTCCCTTATACCGCTTCCGGCGGTAGAAAAAGAAGGTTTGACAAAGTCAAGTGGGGAATGGGTATGGGCTCAATCTTTTTGGCTATGTCTTTTTAGGTTTAAATTTAGGCTAAGAAGACCAAATAATACAATGAATCTATAAAGTGTAAAAATCACTCTTAATTAAAATAAACTAATATAAAACTAAATACTAATAGAAAAACTATTTTTCGTATTTTCAAATGTTATATACTATAAATATAAATATACTAATTGACTAAAGATAAAAAAATATTTTTTTTTGTAATTTTTATTTTTATGATAAAACAAACTAAAAGAGTCAAAACTATTTAAAATAGCGATATTAAACCTAAACTAAATATTTAAATGCTAGAATATATAAAATCTTGGGGAGAGTCAAAAATTACATGTCTACACACAGGAGAATAGTGTGTGCACTGAGATGGTGATAATAGATGTTCTTTGAGATTGATGTAAAATGCAAAGATTTTGTGAATGTTAGAATACGATTGCAATGCATCGGGTATAAGGTATTGGACATGAATGAATAAGGAATATTCCTTGTGATAAAGGTTTTTCGGAAAAGTGGTTGGCCTATAACAAGAACTGTTTCCCAAGTTAAAGTCCAAGTTGATCATGACAAATGCAAGAGAAATCGCCCTCGTAGTCATGGCCACAAACTAACCACTGTGTTTTAAACTCACAAGTCTTCTTTGTCTGAACCAGGGATGAAGGCTATATTCATATCAAAGCTTGAATTTTTCAGGTGTAATTCCCCAATTTGTTTATGCAAAGGCTATCCAGAATATCACACATCACCCCTAGGAGACACACTTCCTAGTCTGGGTCTTTCTAGTTATACTTTTCTTTTAGGAGACACACTTCATAAATTGAGATTTTACCCCTAGGAGACACACTTCCTAGTTTGGGTCATTTTAGTTCATTCCTAGGAGACGCCCTTCCTAGTTTGAGTCATCGAAATTTCACCCATTGGAGACGCACTTCCTAGTCTGGGTCTTTCAGGTTATACTATTTAGGAGACGCACTTCCTAAATTGAGATTTTAACCCTAGGATACACACTTCCTAGTTTGGGGAAATTAAGTTCATTCATAGGAGACGCACTTCCTAGTTTGAGTCATTTAAGTTCATTCTTAGGAGACGCACTTCTTAGTTTGAGTCATTGAAGTTTATTCCTAGGAGACGCACTTCCTAGTTTGGGTCTTTCAAGTTATATTTTTATTTTTGGAGATGCACTTCCTAAATTGATATTTTACCTCTAGGAGACGCACTTCCTAGTGTGGTTCATTTAAGTTCATTCCTAGGAAACACACTCCCTAGTTTGAGTCATTGAAGTTTCACCCCTACGAGACGCACTTCCTAGTCTGGGTCTTTCAGGTTATATTTTTGTTTTAGGAGACGCACTTCCTAAATTGAGTTTTATCCCTAGGAGACGCACTTCCAAAATTGAGTTTTATCCCTAGGAGACACATTTCCTAGTTTGGTTCATTCAAGTTTCACCCCTAGGAGACCACTTCCTAGTCTGGGTCTTTTAGGTTATATTTTTGTTTTAGGAGACGCACTTCCTAAATTTATATTTTACCACTAGGAGACACACTTCCTAGTTTTGGGTCATTTATGATCATTCCTAGGAGACTCACTTCCTAGTTTTGGGTCATTTAAGTTCATTCCTAGGAGATGCACTTCCTAGTTTGAGTCATTGAAGTTTTACCCCTAGGAGACGCACTTCTTAGTTTGGGTCTTTCAGGTTATATTTTTGTTTTAGGAGACACACTTCCTGAATAAAGATTTTACTCCTAGGAGATGCACTTCCTAGTTTTGGTTCATTTATGTTTATTCCTACGAGATGCACTTCCTGTATTGAGTTATTGAAGTTTAATCCTTAGCAGACGCACTTCCTAATCTGGGTCTTTCAGGTAATTTTCTTTTTTAAGGAGACGCACTTCCTAGTTTAAGTCATTCAAGTTTTACCCCTAGGAGATGCACTTCGTTGTTTGGTTCATTCAAGTTTCATCCCTAGGAGACGCATTTCCTAGTTTGGGTCTTTGAGGTTATATTTTTATTTTTGGAGACGCACTTCCTAAATTGAGATTTTACACCCTAGGAGACGCACTTCCTAGTATGATTCATTTAAGTTCATTCCTAAGAAACGCACTCCCTAGTTTGAGTCATTGAAGTTTCACCCCTACGAGACGCACTTCCTAGTCTGGGTCTTTCAGGTTTTTTTTTTAGGAGACGCACTTCCTAAATTGAGTTTTATCCCTAGGAGACGCACTTCCAAAATTGAGTTATATCCCTAGGAGACGCATTTCCTAGTTTGGTTCATTCAAGTTTCACCCCTAGGAAACGCACTTCCTAGTCTGGGTCTTTCAGGTTATATTTTTGTTTTAGGAGACGCACTTCCTAAATTTATATTTTACCACTAGGAGACACACTTCCTAGTTTTGGGTCATTTATGTTCATTCCTAGGAGACTCACTTCCTAGTTTTGGGTCATTTAAGTTCATTCCTAGGAGACACACTTCCTAGTTTGAGTCATTGAAGTTTTACCCCTTGGAGACGCACTTCCTAGTTTGGGTCTTTCAAGTTATATTTTTGTTTTAGGAGACACACTTCCTAAATTAAGATTTTACTCCTAGGAGATGCACTTCCTAATTTTGGTTCATTTACGTTCATTCCTACGAGATGCACTTCCTATATTGAGTTATTGAAGTTTCATCCTTAGCAGACGCACTTCCTAATCTGGGTCTTTCAGGTTATTTTCTTTTTTTAGGAGACACACTTCCTAGTTTAAGTCATTCAAGTTTTACCCCTAGGAGATGCACTTCGTAGTTTCGTTCATTAAATTTTCATCCCTAGGAGACGCACATCCTAGTTTGAGTAATTCGAGTTTTATCCTTAGGAGACGCACTTCCTAGTTGGGTTCATTCAAGTTTCATCCCTAGGAGACGCACTTTCTAGTATGAGTCATTTGAGTTCATCCCTAGGAGACGCACATCCTAGTAGAGTCTTTAGTTTTACTCTCATCATTGCATCAATAGCATATGTGATTTACAGTATTGCTAAAAACTTACAAATCTTCCTAGTGCATGGGGTAGAAAATTTTATTTGTTTTGTTATTTTGATTGCAGGCACCCGCCTAGAGAACGAGGGAAGTCATTTTAGAATTCACTTCAAGTTTCAAATCAACAGCAAAAACACGCCTGAAAAATAAGGTCAACTTTTAGTTTTCAAGTTCAAGAAAGAGGCAGCAGGATCTCTCCTAAAGAATGGGGTTAAACTCTAGTTTTCAATTCAAATCAGAAGTGACACGAGCCGCCTGAAGAACAAGGTTTGCAAGCTCAAGTCTGCCGCATGTTCATGTCTATTTCAAGTGCAAAGAGCAGGGTGCATGCCTGAAGAATAAGGTCAACATCCAGTTTTCTTCAAATTCAAGTCAACAGGATGTCCACCTGAAGAATAGGGTGAATTTTCAGTTTCATGTTGAAGGAGCAAGTGGAGATTCAAAGAAGATTCAAGACGAAGTCGATAGGATCTTCTGTTTTTCTTTTATTTTTGCTGTAATTTTTCCTTTTATTTTTTATGTAATTGTAGGAACCGCGAACCGAAACCTCGACGGCACCTAAATTTGCTCTCTATCTCGGTACTTCATCGTATTTCCTACTTACGAACTACACGTGGCTTGATTCTTTCATAGCCAAGGATATGTAGGCAGCTGAGATAGGGCTTGGTCACATTCTCCTTTATTTTAGTTTTTGGTATCTTTAAATAAGGGTCGGGTCAAAAAACTTGTCTCGTCTGTCTTTGTTTGAAAACTCTTCGTGTTTCCAGTCAAAGAATGCAACTGTAGACATATAATTTTTACCCTCCCTGAGTGTCACGACCCCAAAACCAACCCGGTCATGATGGCGCCTATCATGGAACTTGGCCAGCTGACACAAAACCAAAAACACTCAAAGGATTTTTACCAAATACTGGATTATAAATGAGATGTTTTGACTCATATTCTGATTAAGAGCATGTTGTTCTTACTGAATTTATCATGATGTGGATCTGATTCATTTCCTACTGCTCAGTCTCCATTTACTTTTAATAATTACTGAGTTAGCGTACTCACATTACTCCCTGCACCTTGTGTGCAGATTCAGCTATTCCTGAACCCGATGGCGGATGTTGATTGCTTAGTGACAGGTTCATCGGAGTTAGCAAGGTAGCCTGGTGATCGCAACACTGCTTTTCTCCCTCCTTATACTCCCTTAGAGTATTCTATGATTTTTCCGACCATGTTGGTCTTGAGGTTGTCAGACAGCTGTAGTAGATGCTCATGACCAGTGACACCACGATGTCGGGTATCAAAAAGTCAACCTCCCGATCAAACTTCCAAACTTAAATTTCCTATTTTTGCCATTTTAAGTCTAATTTTGCTACAGACCTTAAAATAAATATTCGGAGACACTCCTAAGTTCAAAATTACCATACCGATCTATTGGAACCATCAGAATTCTATTTCGGGATCGTTTACATATAATTCACTATCCGGTCAATTATTTTAACTTAAACTTCCAAAACATGAATTGTTCTTTCAATTAAATCCCAAATCATCTGAAAGCCAAACTTGACCCTCACAAGTCATGATACACATCTCAAAGATGCTCCAGACCTTAAGACACCGAATGGAACACTAATTGTCAAAATGACAAGTCGGTTCATTACATCGAGATTTTACACATTTTAGCATTTAAATATTTAGTTTAGGTTTAATATCGTTATTTTAACTAGTTTTGGCTCTTTTACTTTATTTGATCACAAAAATAAAAATTACAAAAATATTTTATTTTATTTATATTTTATATAGTTACTCTTAATTTATCTACCTTACATAAAATTCGAAAATACAAATATATTTCCACTTTATTTTCAAGAATATTAGTATTTTTGATAGAAATATTATTTTAATTTTGTGATGATTTTAATCAAATCCCATTTTTATTTTTATTTTTTATTTTTTATTTTTTTAGTATGATATTTGGAAAATACAATAATAAGATTTATTTTGATGGCTAGTTATTTCTACTTAAGTAGGATTAATTAGTATATATGGTAGTATTTTTAGTCTTGCTTAATGAGAAAAAATAAAATTTGGGCTAACATAATTCATTTCTAGACCCATTTTCAGAATTAAGCCCTTAGCACATACCCCACTTACCTAAAAAGAGATCTAATTTCACTAACCCTTAGAGACATCAGCCTTCTACCCCTTCATTAACCTAGGAAATCCCCTATCGCTGGAGACTCTCATCCTCGCCGTAATTAATCACATTTCCCCATCTTAATCCAGCTTCTCCATAAAAGCTATCATTAAACAAACATCATCCACCATAACTAGATCTAATGATTTCTCTTTCTTCTTCTATTTGATGTACACATCGTGAAATCATTTTCTTGAAAATGATAAGGTTATCAGTTGTGAACTGTGGGGATGTAGAAAAATTCAGTATCATCTAAAGTTAGGCATTCTGATATCAATTTAGTTGAGTTGGGAAAACAAGCAGTCTAGAAAATTTATTCAATTGTTCTTCCCTATTTACAATCCCGTCCACCAGATCTGAAGAGAGAAGTAAATAGTCAGTCGAGGTTCTACTTGTGGTTGCTGTTGGGGTTCGAGGTTATTACTGTTTTCCAATCTAAACAACTGATAATTGTGGCAGGAGGTTCTTTATTGAAGACAATTGCTGGTTTAGGTTCATTCCTCTCTTTCTCTTTAACATTTGATTTGTGTGTGATTGAAATATGGTACTTGCCTGTTTTCCTAGTTTATTTGATTTAAGTTTCATTTGTGTGTTTTGTTAGTGTGTGTTTTATCTTCCATAGTTTGAGATATCAACGTGTCTCTCTTGAAATCCTAGCTGGTCATCTATCTGTTATCGTATTTATTCACTAAGTTCCACTCTAAGGGGTTAATTTGTTGGGTGTTGGATTCAACTTGTTATTGAACAAAAATTAGTTAAAACTCACTCATTGAATGCTAGATAAGGTTAACAAGACTATAACACTATTTGGAATTTCAATAGGTTTACTATGAGGCTATAATTTATCTTTTCCATAGTATAGTGGTTTTAAGTTTGAATCTGTGGTGAGGTCATTTTAATTTGGATGAAGGGAATTAGATAAGATAAAAGATATTTAGTTTAATGAGATTGACTTAAATATTTATTTTGTGGGGTTAATCTTGAGCCGGAGTCGGATGCCTAGTATTATGTTTTGATTTGCTCTTTTATTCATTTCCTTTCAATATTTCCTTTTCTTTCTCAACACGTTTTGGATGCTACAGTGGTGTTAGATTGTTATTTTGTTTAGTTTCGGTATATTGTAGATGGTGGATATTGGATAATGGGAGATGAAATTGAACATGTAAATGAAATAGGACCTTAAATATTTTATTACTTTCATTTTGTGTATTACAATATCCGTTAGTAGAATGTTTAGACAGCCCATACCTGGGTAGGAAATCTTTAGGAATTTTGTTTGATCTTAGGTGAGAGGTCGTCCCTTTTTAATTTATATTCAGGGAAATGCCCTGTAGACTTTGTATATACTTATCTAGGATATGCCCCATAGTATTTGTATTTGCAGACCAAAAGTAGAACTTGTAGTATTTTTCTTTTTCTTTTATTATGCGTTTAGTTTTATTTTCAGTGTTTATTTTTACCTCAATTTGAATATTTTAAAAGTCAACTAGATTGAGTATGCAACTATGAATTTCACGGGACTCGAGGAATGCCTAACAGTTTCTCCCGAGTCAAATGAACCCCCTTATCTTTAATCTTTGGTGCATACTTAATTTTGGAGTCTAAAGTATTTAAAAGGAAAAATTATTTCTAAAAATGTTGACTTGACACAATGAAATCAAATGTCAAGTGACGACTCTTAAAACTCCTTTTGAACACATTTTTGTCACTTTCGAATTTGAAAGCCTTTTTTATCTTTACAATTTTTAATTATTATTTTAAGAGGGTTAATGCGGTTAAAAAAAAGGGTGTGACAATAAATGACCTCGAAATTGAGATTTGACAGTTCCAATAAGTTTGTATGATAATTTCAGACTTGAGCGTTTGTCCGGATTGAGTTTTGGATAGTCCGGGAGCGTTTTGGCGCCTAATATTGAAAGTTGATTTCTTAAGGATTTTGAAGTTCTTTACATTTGGTTTGGAGTGGATTTTTTTGTTATCAAGGTCCGAACGGAATTCCAAGACCGAGAATAGTTCCATAATGTCATTTAAAACTTCCACGCAAAATTTGTTATCAATCCGAGTAGAATAAGAGCATTTCGCCACATTAGAAGTAAATTGAAGAACTTGAAGTTTATAAGTTTGAATCAATTGATTTTAGGGTGTGATTCCTAGTTTTAATGTTGTTTCCGGCATTTCGAGGGTTCGAGAGAGTCCATTTATCATTCCAAAGTTGTCAGCTCCAGAAAGACCTATGGACCTCTGAATTCACTTCCGATAGCGCTCCCAACTCCAGAATCACCATACGGAGCTATTCTCAGGCTTATGTTCCGGCGGGGCCCTGGGGGCCCCAAGTGTCAATCAGACGAGACTCGAGCTAGGTTAACAATTGGAGGAGGAGCTGCTTCAGCTGCTATCATAAACACACATGATGTAAGCCAGCCGCAGATGCGACCAAGGGTGGGCAGCATAGTAACCGCAAATACGGCCCCTTCTTCGCAGAAGCGGAATTGCAAATGTGGTGGGCCTTCCGCAGAAACAACCCTAGTTGGCACAGTCCAATTCCACAGAAGTGGACACTTAGCCATAGATGCGGTCCCCTCACCGCAGATGCGTAAATTGCTGAAGGTAATAGCCTTCATTTAATACAGGAGTTGTGTCATTTTTTACACATTTTCCTCCATACTTGGGCGATTTAGGAGCTTTAAAAGTGGAGAAGTAAGTTATTCCCACTTAATATGAGTTTAATACATAGTTTATGGATAGATTACAACATGTAAATTAGTGGAAATTGTGGATATAGTGTAAACCCTAGGTTTTAGATAAAAACAAGATTTAACCACGAAATTCGTTATGGAATGAAGTAAAAATCATATGTTCTTGATCCTAAGATTATGGGTAACAACTTCCTTTAAAAAATTTCAGAATCTGGACACGTGGACCCGGGGCTGAATTTTAGGAATCTTGCCTTTGGAGTTGGATAATCACTTTAATAGCTAGAATATGAACGTTTAAACCTATAATGATTGGTTATTACACAATTTGAATAGTTTCGGATTGTACGGCTCCGATTTGAGAATTTGAGCGCATTTTTGAGTTAGAAGTAGGCTCGAAATGAGGTAAGTCTTTTTTCTAACCTTGTGGGGGGGGGGGGG